>JBBPFJ010000544.1:0-85861 GCA_037975025.1 Excoecaria agallocha
ATCCTTTTCTCAATTTTATTTAACAACCTCCTAATCAATCACAGCTTTTTCTTTGATTCTTTCAAACAAGACTTTAAAATACTTTCTTAAGTTTGCAAGATAATTTGGATAATATAAATTTTAATACGAAAGTAATTTTAATTTAAGAAGATTAAAATATTTTTTATTCCAACAAAGAAAATTGAGAGGCAAATATATAGCAGAACTCTTGAAAACAAAGGAAGCTAGTAAAGGACATGGCAGTCAGTCAGTCACAGAGTGACGATTGCCCAACAAAGAAATAGTAATAGGAAACTTCCGAAAATGTCCAATGACGAAAGCAGAAAACTGATCAATCCAAATTCAGTGCAAAAATCTACAAGGGCATTAACAAAGCACAGTACTATATTATTATTATTATTATTATCATGTTCCCTCTTTAAGGTGTGAAATTTGTCATGCTTCAAGCAAGATTCCTAGCCGTTGGATCAAAGCTTCCTTCAAGAACCAATTTTGATAAGACAGAAAGGGAACAATTTTGTCAAATGTCACTGCTTAAAGATCCTCCACCAAAGAATTGAGTTGGAAAGTTTAGTTGCTCAGGATTATTAACATGGCTAGGATCTTGATATACAGACGAAAATCAGGAATTCTTTACTTAATAATGACAAACCCATAAAGGTTATTTTTTGATTCTCTCTCCCTTCCAGTTTCCACTGCTATTTTGCCCTCCTTTTTCAGCTGAGTTTTCCCTTCCCTGCCGGTTGACTTTGTTTTCCTTTTATATCCATGGCCGTGTGCTTCCTTAAATTTATTGCCTTTAATGAGAATTTGTATATTTTCATATTGTTTTCTGGTGATTGACTCAAAAGGATATTTGTGTCTGCATTTTGTTTTGCTTGGAAATTGTCTCAAATAGCTTCAGTTGCCACCGATTTTGGGCTCTCTGAACCCTCTCTTAAACCCTCAGTTCTGTTATTCCTCTGTTTTTAATGGATTATAGGATTGGTTTCTCTGATTCCAACGAGATCAGTAATGGAAGCAGCACTTGCTGCATAGAAACCCTCTCTGCTCCAAAGCCTCCAAACCCAGAAACCTCTGCTCTTCAACAACTATCCAAAAGCCTCGAATCATCTTTGACTCCGATTTTGACTTCTATGCCGACGCTAAAATCAAAATCTCAGCTTCTAACTGGGAGGTACCTGTGCACCGTTGCATTCTATCAGCTAGAAGCCCGTTTTTTAAGGCGGTTTTTTCGGGTTCTGCGGCCAAAGAGAAAGGTGCAAATTTTGAATTGAAGGAGTTGGCTACGGACTATGAAGTTCGATCTGATTCGTTATTAGCAGTTTTGGCTTACTTGTATAGTGGAAAGGTGAAGCCTTTGCCTGAGGGAGTTTGTGTTTGTGTTGATGAAGATTGCTCCCATGTTGCTTGTAGGCCTGCTGTTGATTTTTTGGTTGAGGTGCTTTACGCTTCTTTTACATTTCAGGTGCCTGAATTGGTGGCTCTCTATCAGGTATGAGTTAGGCTGTCTGTGGATTTATGTAGAAATTCTGGTTTGCTTGTTGGTTAACTGGTAGAAAAGAAGTAAATTTTTGGTACTGATGGATTTGCCCTCTGATAGAGTTCAACCACAATCATACAGAAAAATATCAGTAAACAGAAAAGGATAATAGTGTAATGAGGTTGTATTGATTGTAAACCCCAACACAAGATGAGTCCAGTATCAATACATTTGATGAACAAACACAGAAAATAGCAAATAACAAAGGAAACAGACTATCCAAGAGCAGGGAATTGCCTCAGGCCCTCACTCCCTCTCCCCCTTTCAGCCTAACAACTGAAAACACGAAGTATTTCCAAAACATGCCTTCCTCACTCCGCCCTCTACCCCTTTTATACTTATTCTCTCTCTTCCGTGCTCTAACTAACTCCTGCCACATCAGCAACAGCATGCTCCCCTGCATCTTTCTTTGGCCTTCTCGAATATAACCTCCATAGCATGGGCCTTGGATCATCTTTCTTCCTTCATGGTCCATCAGCTCCCTATCACCCTCCCTCATTTGAAGCTAGATATTCTAACTATTCACATTCTCCCAAATTTTCTCGATCCTTATTGTTGTAGAAATTTGCTTCCAGTCATGATTTTGGATACAATCTTTAAGCGGCTATTGAAGTTAAAAAGCAATTTCCCTTTTTGAAGAGTCTAATTTTTGGAAAATAAAAATGTTGCAGTGTTGTGCTAATAGGATTGGAATAAAATGCCTTTTGAGTAAGCTCTATTTTAATTTTATCTGTTGCCTCACTAAACATGATTTTTACAAACTCAATGCGATGATTTCTTACCAATAATCGGTCTGATCAGCTATCATCGTTTGAATCAGTAAATTGGTTGCTCTCCATATAGTATATTGGCATAGCCTTATTTTGTTTGTTTTATTGGGGAAGATGCAGCAATTCTTTTACTGGTGATAAATTGGAGATCTTGAAGTTAGTCCTGGTTCAAAGTGATTAATATGTTCTAACTGTGCACCTCAACAAAGAAGTGATAACTAATCTGATCGAGATTTGAAAAGAATGAACAGACTTTTCAGTTTCTGCTAATATCTCTAATTGCCACATTGTTTTAGTTTCATCTTCCTGAACTATTTGGTGTTATGCAGAGGCACCTTCTAGATATCTCAACAATGTTGCATTTGACGATGTCTTGGTAGTTCTGTCTGTTGCAAACATTTGTGGTAACGCTTGCGAGAGGCTGTTAGCAAGATGCATTGAGATCATTGTAAAATCTGATGTAGATATTGTAACTCTTGATAAGGCCTTGCCTCAACACATAGTAAAGCAAATAACAGAATCTCGCACGGAACTTGGTCAGGACACGCCTGAAAGCACAAATTACCCTGATAAACATGTAAAGAGAATACATCGAGCTTTGGACTCAGATGATGTAGAATTAGTCCGAATGCTACTGAAAGAGGCACATTCCAATTTGGATGATGCACATGCTCTTCATTATGCTGTTGCATACTGCGATGCAAAGACTACCACGGAGCTTCTTGACCTTGGAATTGCTGATGTTAATAGGAGAAATTCAAGGGGTTACACTGTGCTGCACATTGCTGCAATGCGCAAGGAACCTAAGATTATAGTATCTCTGTTGACAAAGGGAGCATGGCCATCTGATCTTACTCCAGATGGTAGGAAAGCACTTCAAATCTCAAAGCGGCTTACTAGGGCAGCAGATTACTACAAGTCTACCGAGGAAGGAAAAGCTTCTCCTAAAGAGCGATTATGCATAGAGATATTGGAGCAAGCAGAAAGAAGAGATCCATTGCTTGGAGAGGCTTCTCATTCTCTTGCTATGGCTGGTGATGACCTGCGGATGAAATTATTATACCTTGAAAATAGAGGTGATTTTTCTTCATCTGGTTCATATTCTTTATTTTCATACATATCCCTTGCTAAAAGTTTTGCATTATTTCCTGGATTGACTATAGTGTGTTGCTACTTCATATAATGCAATTCATGATATATAAAAAAGGAAGAGCATGGTTGGGAAGGTTGCAAAAATAATTTACTAGATATAGTGAAATGAGATTTCCTTTGCTGCCAGCAATACTTTACCCACCTTCCTGGTCTGGTACTTCTCACAGCTTTCGGAGAGTCCTTTGCTTTTTGACGATAATAGCAAACTACCTTAGTTAACCCTTCTAGGGGAACATATCATTTTAATCAAAACAAAGAAGAAAGAGTAGAACATACCAATTTAATCCAAAACCAAGAAGAAAGAGGAAAAATAATTTTGTTCTCGTCCTGCTTACTACTTATTGTTTGATAACCTTAGCTAGTTGCCTGTTCATCTTGAGCTGCACACCATTTTGGCTAGTTTTCCTCCAAAAGGATGTTTTGAGACATTTTTAAATGTTTTTAGCATGTAAATAGCAGTTCCTGTGCCACTAGTCGAGTTTCCTACTTGAAAGGTGTATTTGGAATCTTATCACTCCTCTCCTTATATGTGTGCTCACAATTTGGTTTTGAACAAGTTGATCTCAGTCATGACATCTCAATTTGTAGTCATCTGAGCATCTGATCTTGCTCGCCACATAGCTATCTTTCTAAGATAAAAGATCATTGGATCAAATATAATTTATAGCTATTTAGATTTATTTTGATGGTTCAGAATCTTTTGAGTTTTGATTGAGTCTTAGTGGAGTTGAGTCGGTTCAAAATTATCTTCAGGAATCATTCTATTTTTTTATACTATTTTTATTATAAAAAAATCATGTATTTGTAAATTGCAATATTATACAGCTGCAAGGGTTCATGAGTTCTCTTAAATTGTTATTGCTAATATCAAATAAATTAATGACTCTCTCATTCTGTATGTGTGTGTTTGTCTTCTTTAACTTATTAGTTTGCATATTGGTCCATAATCCTATGCAAAAGATCAAAACTTTGCACGTTGTTAATTCGTACAGCACTTGATCACATCAATAATTTGTTGTTAGAATCAGCTTCTAATTATCATGCTATTGATTGTCCTTATCAGTTGGGCTGGCAAAACTTCTATTCCAATGGAAGCTAAAGTTGTAATGGATATTGCTCAAGTGGACAGCACTTACGAATTCTCATTATCTGGGATCAGGCAAAAAAAATTGTCTGGTGCTCAGACGACTGTGGACTTGAACGAGGCACCTTTCAAGATGCGAGAGGAGCATCTGAATAGAATGAGAGCACTCTCTAAAACTGGTAAAGCTTGCTTTAATCCCTATCAATTCATTTTTTCTTTGCATTACTTTGAAAGCTGATAGTGTTCTTAAAACCAACTTGAATTAACTTTTGAAGAACTGCAAGTTGCAAGTACATGCGAGTTATAAATGCTGGAGTTTGATGTCAACATAACAGTGGTGTTTTTGTAAAATATACTTGGATTTGAAAAGTCAGGCTTGATAATTATGAGTTTGTTACTGATTCAAAATAACTTGAACCATTCTAAAGTTAGTTTCACCGTAATTATAAGCCATTTTTATTCAATTTAATTATCCGATGTGAGATCTTCTCCAACTAATTTGACATTTATATGAACAGTGGAACTCGGGAAACGGTTCTTCCCTAGGTGCTCGGAGGTGTTGAACAGGATCATGGATGCAGACGACTTGTCTCAGCTTGCATATTTAGGTAACGACACACCGGAGGAAAGACAAAAAAAGAAACAGAGATACATGGAACTCCAAGAAGTTCTAAGTAAGGCATTTGATGAAGATAAACAAGAGTTTGACAGATCTACCATCTCGTCTTCTTCTTCGACAAAATCAGTAAGTATGGTCAGGTCTAATGGGAAGCTTCATGATAGGAGTGGTAAGGCTTAAGTTAATCCATAACTTGTTTCCTGTTGTATAATAGTTTTATAAGTGTTTTGTTTTTTTTTCCTCCAAATTCTTTCACTTTGACTTGTAATAAATAGATAGCTATTTATGAAAGAACCAAAACAATAAATTTAATCTTCTGTGAATATTGGAAATCATTTCGGTAGCTAAGATGCAGCAATTCCTGCGCGATTTCATCATTTAGTGGTCCTGATTTTGCTTCCTCATTAGTAACAATCACAAGTGATTGAATTGGGTTTTGGATCCTATCCTTTAGCCATTTATTGATTGGCCTTAATTATACTTTATTTTCTTGAAATAAAATTGATATTTAAACTAAAATTTTGGTCATGGAATAAAATTGATATCATTATATTAAGTTTTATTGACGAGTTTTAACATTATCTACCGACACAAGCTTTGTAAGCCCTACCAAACAACAAAGTGTCAATTGCGAGCAAAATTAATATGAAATACCTGTTCAAGCTAGTTAAAAGTAACAAATACCTTTATTACTATTTATGTACGTACTACATGTACGTTGTTTTATTGTGCCATGTAAGAAAAATATGATTTTTTTATCGACTTTAGAAGGAAAAAAAAAAAAGAAATAGGGGTCATTAACTGTTTGCAATGGGTTAATTTTATCTTTAAATGTTTTTTTTTCATTGTTTCTTCCGAACTGTTCAAAATAGGATAATTTTATTATTTAAAAGTAAAATATATCTATTTTAATATATTTATAGACAAAATTTATGCACAGAACTTTTCAATTTTAAATAATTCAATTAGAAAATTAATTACAAAAATTAAAAATAAAATCACTATATTTTAAATAATTAAAAATCAGAAACACCTTTATCAAAAAAAAGAAAAAGAAAAAGAAACTAAGGAGAGCAAGTGCAACTTCTCAATTTAACGGTGCAACTAATCACATTCTTAATCTGCCATCCTTGTAGGCTTTGTTAGATTTTCTTGGGATAGTTGGCAACTATCCTTTTTGCCATATTCATAAGACTCCCGAATGTCCTGAATTTTTTATGAAAAAACTATTAACCAATTTTTACGAATATCCCAAAAAAGACAAAACAAAAAAAAATAAAGATTCAAATCTACATCTTCTACTTATTAACTTGGCAATAATTTTTTTTTTTTGAAACCAAAAGAACCTTCTAAGGAGAAACATCAGCTTGTAAAACTGAGTTCAAGAAAGGAGGAGGGACTTATCCCATAACAAAAGTTCAGACTCAGACCAGAAGCGCGAGCTAGCCTATGCGGACAATGGTTCGCAGATCTTTTAATTAAAGCAAAAGAAATATTATCATTTGCAATGGCCAAACAGTCTTGTATAACAAGATGAAAATCAGAAATCAAACTAGTTCTAACTTTAATGGCATTTAGCACCAAAGAAGAGTCAGCTTCAAGAATGACGTGGGAGAGAGCTTTATCCTTAAGCCAGCTTAGAGCTTCGCGAACATACAAAGCTTCTGCAACTTCTGGATCTAAAAGACCAGGGAGAGATTTTTGTCTCGCAGCAAGAAAGGAACCATGATGATCTCTAACAATGAAACCTAGCCTAATCCTGGTAGAATGTTTAAAGAGTGCCGCAACCGTATTGACTTTTATATGACCATTAGGAGGTGGTTTCAAGTGATCTGTTTCATGATTCGAAGAAGAACGGTGAGGAACAGTGGAGTCATTCCTATTAGCAATCAACCAAGCTCCAGGCATATTAGCAGCTAAACCAATAACAGAATTATAATTCATTTGCATTCCTTTCCAAACCAACTCATTTCTCCTTTTCCAAGTACCCCAGCACACAAAGATCGCTTCACAACAATCAGAAGCAGAAAAATTATTAATAATAAAATTAAACCATGAGGTAAAATCATAAAAATTGCCTCTCAAATGACCAATGGCAGACTTCATCCAGACATCTCTGGCTGAAGGACAGACCACCAACACATGGAACACCATCTCCACATCTGAACCACATAAAGGCCAAACCTCAGGAACATCAACTCTTTTCATTCAGAGAAGGGAGAACAGAATTAACAGCATGCCAAAGGAAGTTCTTCGTTTTTGCAGGCACAGTAAGGTTCCAAAATTTATTCCAGAAGGACTGAGTCAAAAGAGTAGGAATATTAGAAGGAACCTGATGAATCCCGACTTTTCAAGAAACCAATGCCACCTATCTTCGACATGCTGCCAACTAAGAGGAACTTTATAAATCAACCTTCTATCCCGCTTATTAAAGAGAGTATTAATTAAGTCATAATTCCATTCCTTGAGTTCAACCTTAATTAAATCAGCAACCAACAAGGAATCATAGGAACTGTCAATAACAGACGTCACTTTAGGATTACTTGAGTTTGGTAACCAAGGATCCTTCAATGCTAACACATTCTTACCATCACCAATTTGAATTTTACTACTTTTGTGAATAACAGATTGGGCTTCATAAAATCCTCTCCAAATGAAACTAGGATTACCACCTAGATTTGCTTTAAGAAAAGTAGTATTAGGATAATACCGTGCTTTTAAGTTGCTGGCCATTAGAGAAGAGCAATCCGATAAAAGACGCCAACATTGTTTGCCTAATAAAGCCATGTTAACATCATAAAGTGATCGAAACCCTAAACCCCCAAATTTCTTTGGCCTACACATGCGATCCTATGATATCCAACTTGTTCCCTGTTTGTGAACCGAGCTTGAACCCCACCAGAATCTATTAAACAGATTTTCTAGCTTCCTGCATAACCCCAAAGGAAGCAGAAAGACACTCATAGCATTATTGGGAATAGCTTGTAACACAGTTTTCAACAGAATTTCCTTACCATCCCGAGAAAGCAAAGAGCGATTCCAGCCTTGAAATCGTCTCCAAATTTTCTGTTCAACAAAAGAAAAGACTTGCTTCTTATCTCGACCAATCAAGGAAGGTAGAACAAGATAAGAATCATTATCCAGTGTAAAAGACACAGACAGGGTCGAACAGACTTGGTCCCTTACCGCAAAAGAGGTTTTAGAGCTGAACTTGAGCATCGATTTACCATAATTAATAAGTTGACTTGAATCAGCAACATAAACATTCAAGATATTCTTGACAGTATTTGCTTCATCAATTGAGGCCTTGAAGAAAATATAACTAATGTTCGCAAAAAATTAGTGACTAACTGAAGGAGCTCTTGATGCAATGCAACACGACAATCGGTAATAAGATTCATTGATTTATGGCAGTTTATAAAAGAAGAGAGCCCTTCTGCGCCCAGAATAAACAAATATGGAGATAATGGATCTCCTTGATGCAATCCTCTAAAGGTAGTGATAGGACCCAGAAGATTATTGTCGCAGTTAACCAAATATCTCACCGACTGGAAATACATCTGCATTAACTTAACCCAGCGGTCATGAAAGCCAAGAGAACGCAATACATCAGTAAGATAGTGCCATTCCACTTGATCATATGCCTTACTCATATCCAACTTCAGAGCCGCTACCCCTGTATTCCTTTGGGACTTCCTCTTCAGATAGTGCATAATCTCAAAAGCTACAACCACATTATCTGTAATTAGCCGGTTAGGAACAAAAAGACTTTGAACATCCGAGACGATTGAGGAAAGGACACGTGTCAACCTATTAGCCAGCATTTTAGCAATTATTTTATACAAAACATTGCACAGGGAAATTGGACGCATATCAGCCATAGTCTCCACTTTCTTCTTTTTGGGAACAAGTGTTATAGGTTGTCATTCAAGCCCTTAGGAAGCCGACCCCTGCTAATAATCCCTAGGCATTCGTTAATCACATTAGGCCCTACAGTGTTCCAACATTTTTGGTAGAAACATGGGTTGACGCCATCTAAACCAGGTGCTTTGTTCGGATGCATGCTAAACAAAGCAGACTTTCACATCCTCAGGAGTAAAATCAGTCAAGAGAAAATTAACTTGGCAATATTTAGTTCTTACTTGATTAATTTATCATTTATATACAAGTGTGGTTATACACTCCTAACAATGTAAATAACACAAGTCAAAACCATCTCAAAAATTGAAAAACATTTGTTTACAATTACATAGTATCATTGATTAACCTAATCAAATAAAGTGTTAATAAAGATAAATCGATCGAAAAAGAAATATAATAATTGTTAATATATAGGGACATTTTTTTAAATAATATATATTTTTTATAAAAAATTTAGAGAATTGGAATGTATCAGAAACTAATAGTAAAAATGAATTTTATTTTAATAATGCAATATCAGGCTTCGTGTTTAGCTCTTGCACGGAGTCTGATAACACAGTGATATAGCGTGTTTTCAAAACTTAATTACACAAGTTGCATTTGGCTTAGTGGTAAGGGACTTTCGTATGTTCTCCTTCTTGCCCGAGTCCAAAACCGGGCAGTAGCAACTTTTGTACAATTTTTTTTCTCCATTTATTTTTACTTACATTTTTTAGATGTAATCTCTAAACTCTGGTTCCTATTCCACCACCTAATTTTAAAGTGGCCACTATTCAAATATATAATTTTATGTGTAATTTTTCTATTATTACTAAATATACATCAAATTTATTTATATTTTAAATGGTGGCCACTTTAAAATTAGGTGGTGGAATAACTTTACTTAATTTTTATAAAATAGAAAATGTGTCTATCTATTTTTGCGAAAATTATAATAATTTTTCATTTCATAAAAATTAAGCAAAATTATTATTTTAGTTAAAAATATAATTTTATATGTAATTTTTCTATTAGAATCTTGATTATTAAATATAAATCAAATTTATTTATATTTTAAATAGTAGCCACGGTGGAATAATTTTACTTAATTTTTATAAAATAAAAAATGTGTACTATTTTTGTGAAAATTATAATAAATTTTCATTTCAAAAAAATTAAGCAAAGTTATTATTTTAGTTAAAAATACAATTTTATATGTAATTTTTCTATTATAATCTTATTACTAAATATACATCAAATTTATTTATATTTTGAATAGTAACCACTTTAAAATTAGGTGGCGGAGTAGGAGACAAAATTTAGAGATTATATCTAAAAAATGTAAGAAAAAATAAATAGAGAAAAAAAAAAGAAAAAAATAATACAAAATTTACTGCTGCTATGGCTTGCACTCAAGCAAGAAGGGGGATTTACGGATATCCCTTACCATTGAGCCAAATGCATTTCGTATAATTAGTTCCGAATGCCATTTACATAATTAATTCTGTAGATGCAGTGAATGTGTTATTAGATTCTGTGTAGGTGGGTCCACCTATGAACATGCAACCGATGTATATCGTTGAAATCAATTTCATTTTTACAATTAATTTTTGATACATCCCAATTCTGTAATTTTTTTTTTTATAAAAAGACATTATCTAAAAAAAATATCCCTGGCATTTTATAATTATAGTGATTAGTAAAAAATTTATAAATAAAAATATTTATTTAATTCAATATTGTAAATTCAATCGAAGTAAAAAAACAAAGATCGAATTTATCCACTAAATTATACAAAATAATATAATTTATTCTTAAATTTTGATCTTAAATCAAAAATTCTTTTGATAAAAGATATTCTTATTTTTATTAAAATAATTCGAAATTTGTTGTTACTAATAAAAACAAAAAAAAAGTAAATATAAATAAATGCCAGAATTTGATACCGATAAAAATATTTTAAACTAAAACATAATTTAAGTACAAACTTATATTATTTTTAAATAAATTATGGCCAAATAATAATGAACGATAGAAATAATTTCCGAGAGCAATATGATATTGATACTCGTATAGCCGAATCCTTGGTGGCCACTTGCCTTGACAGCATAAGCAAATCCGAATTCCAAGTTTTTTTTTTTTTAATTGTATATAATGACAGAAAATGCGGACACAAAGGGTACTTTTGATGCAGAAACTAAACTATGGTTTGCACAAAGTTTCTAAATTTTTCACAATATGCGGTTTAAAATCAGAACAAATTATATACAACCCAGCTGAGTTGCACATCCACCCCAGGCCCTTGGCTTCCCAATCAAATCTTCCAACTCAAGATACAAATTGGTGTCATTCACATCTAATAAGCCTTCATCGACACAACTTTCAGGAACTCCATTGTCATCGACTGCTCTATCTGACATTAGATTATAAACACATTCTTCACCATCACTCCATGGGGTTTCAAATAGTTTTGACATTCTGCTACTCTGCTCTTTATCTTCTCTCAATTCTTCATTTTTACACTCCACATCTGGCAAGCTTTCTGTGAGCAGCCTTCTTTTCTTGCAAAATTCACCCCCATCAATTACTTTTTTCTGCTGCTTTCGATTTTGAACAAAGTTCCGGTTTTTCGTTTCTTTAGCAAGGAAGATGAACATCTGCAATTGCTTGCACTCGGCAAATCGAATGCGGTGTTCAACGCTACTCAGTTGATTCTCTGATTTCTCTTGTTCCTCTCTTATTTTGTGGATTTCAAGTCTCAATAGATCTTGGTCATTCTTCAAACTCTTAACTTGGGCTTCTAATCCATGTTTTTCTGGATGGCGGCCATTAATTAATCCTCCTTGTTGCTGCTTATTGTACCTACCTCTTCTCTTTATATTCTTTAGCAAATGCTTCTTCCCTCTTTGAAATCCTTCATTTGCAAACTCCCATCTATCTGGATCGATCTTTCTAAACCCCTGCCACCATTTTTGTACCATAAACATGAATCTCTCTTTTATTCGCTTGATTCATTAAAACAAAACAAATTGAATTCTGGACCAAATTATCACAAAATTGTGGTAAAAGTTAATTAATTGAAGAGGAAAATAAAGAAAAAATAGAGAGCTCACATAGGTGTTGAGCTGGCGAATGAAGCTCGAGAAGTTACAGTGCTTGAAGTATTTAGGAAGCAAATGCTTGGAAAATTCATGGGCATCCCAAACTATAAAACTATCACGGTTTTTACTCCACGACACCGTGGAATTCGTCTCCGGATCCTCCACCAACTCAAAAGTTTTCTTCAGAAACGGAGGAGGACCTATTTCGTGTAGACCCTCCATCGGCTTAGCCAATTTCTCCGAAGAACAAGAAGAAGGAGACGCTGATCCATTACTATTAACACCGTCAAGATCAGCACCACCGCCGCCGTTAAACCAATTTGTGTATCCGCCTTCAAAAATATCATCATCTTCGTCTTCTTCTTTGACAGTCACGACTTCGACAACCTCGTCCTCCACCTCCGCCGGTTTTTCTATTGCCGTTGTGCTCATAGTGGAAGACGATGAAAAAGAGGGTCCACCATCACCGGCGGTGGTGGCGTCTAGAAGAATTGAGTCTGCCTCCTCTTTGATATCAACAGATTCTATAGGTTTTGTTGATTCCTCCGGTGGTTTTGGCAACAAACAAACTGAAAACGACGGAGAAAAATTTCCACCGCCACTTCCGCTGCAAGAATTAATATCCGGAGACACCATTTTCGCCGGGTTGCTTGATTAGGAAGATGCCCTAACCTATAAGAGCGAGGTGTTGTATATAGTATATACAAACTCAGAAGATAAGAAGAAGAAGAAAAGAATGTGTAGTTAGTGTAATATAAAGAGAGAGTGACAGAGAGGGAGTTAGTGTTGATTTGATTTATAGAAATAAAAGAAAATTGACACGTGTTCACTTTAGTTTTTTAAATTTTTTCGCTTTTTCCTTCTCTTTTGTAGTAAGTTCTGATGACCGCACCTAGTCTAAATCGTTGGTCTTTGTCGAAATCTCGTTTATGCCCCTGTGTTTGGTCCCTTGTTTTGCTAACAGGCTAACAGCTCAGCCCACCCACACCATTGTGTGTAATATTATAGGCAAGAAATATATGTACCGGACACCTGTCATCTGTGTGTTATGGCCTCGTTGTCTTCACCTATTCTCTTTCGTGATGTTATGTGTCATTCTAAAAATACACCAATTTTTGAAGGCCATCTTGCATTATTTCGATTTTTCATGATTATGATTAAGTTGCAATTTCAAATCAAAATTACATGTAATTAAATGCATTAAGGGGAGTGTAATTTAACCAATATTTGGAATGGTAAGATGTTTGGAATCGATCTTATTAAAATTCGACCAACCACTCATACTGATTCAATCTCTATCTGTCATATGATCCCATTATTTTAATATATATATATAAACCGAAATTGATAAAATTGGAATGAACTGTCATGAACTGACTAAATCGAATAAAATAAAAAAATTGATTTGAATTTAAAAAATTAATTTTATCTAAAATATCTGTACAATAAATTTTTTGTTCAAAAAATAAAATATAAATATAAATATAAATATAAAATAATTAAAATTTAAGTAATTTTAATAAGTTTTTTTATGAATAAAATAAGAATTATAATTTATATTTGATAATTTTTTTAATATTTGCATTTTTTGATTATATATTATCTTAAATTTTTGTTATAAACGTTGAATGATTTGAAAATATTATTTATTATTAATGTTTGATGATAAATACATATTTTTTAAATTATTTTTAATTTTTTATATAGTGATATTTTTATAATATTTATATAAAATTTAAAAAATAATATTATTTAAAAAAATTGATAGAACCCTAATGAACAGGTCAGACCATGAATATTTTATTTTTTTGATTTTTATTCGATCCGATTTTAATAATATTATTTGAAATCTTTTAAATAAATTTTTAAATTTAACTTTTATTTTAGTCATATAACTTTAGAGGTGACAAATGGACGAATTGGACGGATTTTGGTTGGGCCATAATCGGACGGATTATAAATGAACGGATTATAAATGGGCCAAAATATATGGATCATAAATGAACCAATGTCCAAATGGGTTTGACGAATTTGGGTTAGCCTATGAATTTAATGCATGTTGGTTTATTTCTCATTTGTTTATCCATTCTTACCTTATTATTCCAAAATTTTTAAATATTATAATTAAAAATTTTTTTAAAATTTTAAGTCAATCGAAGTTCGTTTCGATAGGTTTCAAGGACCGAAATATTTTCAACTAGTTCGAAAATTTTAAATTTTAAAATTGTCCAAAATTTTAATTTTTACTTCTGGAAATTGATATTCTTTATTTTAAGATATTTCATATAATCAGAATAATTTTTGAAAGTCCGTTGAATATTTTCAATCTGATCAAAGTTAGTTTGATCATTTTTGGTTTAGTGACTTATTTTTATTTTTGATTTTTGAAGGATTATTTGACCTTAATTTTAACTCAAATTATACTACCGAACTCGTTATGAATTATATTTTCTAATGATGATATAAAATTTTTTGGACCTCGGTGGGCCCAAGATGGATTGGGTGGCCCATATGAATTTTATTGTAGCCTACATTGATCGCATGTAGCCCAGATGTGGATTAATCAATTTAACCAATTTTTAAATAAAATTAACTCTCAATATAATATAATATTAAAATTACTGCCGTAAAACAAATATGATAACCCAAACGGATTATTTTTGGGTTGGTCCAATAGACATCATAGCTAGATCCATTGGACATTTTATAGAAGGCCCATTGGGCATCCTTGGTAAGATCTAAATGGATCACATATTTCGTGAATCATTTTTGAATTGATCAAATAGGTATTTTTTTGGATTGGATTTGATTGGATTTAGATCATTTTTTTTTTTGAAGTTTTGGGTTTGGACCAATTTTGCCGGCCCTATTAATAGCTTGCATTTTTAAAGAATTATTTTTAATTATAAATCAGGCATTATCAAAACTTTATTTAGTCAGTTCCTTCAATTTTTGATGAAAATCGATCGAATACAATTATATATATATATTTCACCTTTAATTTTATTTCTAGATTATTAGCTTTACAATGCAAAGCAATAGAAAAAGCAAGTCCAATCTTGAATACTATAAAACAGATGGAAAACTTATCTAAGTATCTAATTTTTCTTGCAAAAATAACCTATTTTAGGTTGATTAAATTTCAAATTTGATTGCAGATTCTAAGAATCGGCAAAGAATGTCAGTGATGGTAGAGCTTGGGTTTGAATAAAATTAGATTTTCCTAATATATTAATGGATGGTTTGAATAATAACCGGGTAGGGTAGCTATTGGAAATTAAAGGCCATGATCATGGCCTGCATGCATCCCACGTGTTAAAATCTGCCACATCCATGTGTACCGTTTATCTTATCTGTCTTTATGCCAGGGAAAAAAAAGCACTACAACTTACCGCTTGAAAAACTCAATCAAACCAAGCGGCGGCGGCGGCGAGTATGCGGTGCAACCGATGGAAGATCAATGTCCAGGCATACCCCCACTCAAAACCCGCCACGTAGACTTTTCAATCACAAAAAGAATGCTCTGAAAAAAACAATGTGGAGAAGCTAAACGACAAGGTTGGAGTGTCGTAAGGGGTAGATTGACTTCACCGTACAAGTGGAGAGCAGCAATTGGTCAATTAGTGTTGGTGATTGGCGGGCTGGCCTGCGTATTTTTGGTAAATTGGGCTTCAATTTGCAATAGATTTGGCCCAGAAAGGCTTACGTGTAGCCCAGATAGAACTCCCTAGTGCAAAATCGGACCCGAGTGGAAAAGTGGGTTATTCACTCTATTAGGTTCGATTTTTTGATCTTCGTTTTGTTAGATTCGGTTTTTGCATGAAAATTCAGTTTAGTTGGCTCGCATTGATTTTTAAATGATAAAAATTGAAAAAACCATATCCATGGAACTTTTAAAATCTATATTGTTTTGGTTCTTAAATATTATATGAGATAATTTAAATATAAATTATAAAAATTATTGGATGAACCGAATTTACTGAAATATTTTGATTCTATTCATTTTGGTTTTCCATCAAACTCTAGTTAGGTTCCATTCTTAATTTCAAAACTCCAATTCAGTGGGTTAAGTTTGATTCGAAGCAAACCAACCCATGAAAATGATTAAAAGACAATAGATAGAGACCTCCTCATGCCAATAATAACCCATAATCTAAACCGTTTTATTTTTTACTTTTATACATAAAATCAATGTATCAAGTTAATAATATATTGATACATAAAATATTTTTTATTTTTTAAGTGTCAATATACAATTTGCTTAGTGTAATGGGTTTAATTTAAAAAAGAAATCTTCAAATAATTAATTATATATGCAATTTTCGGAGAGAAAAAAACCGTGCACAAAAACGCAAGAGAATAGAAAAAATAAATGGTGGTCCATAGCGGATACATCAATACTGCATTTTTTTTATAAAGAAAACATATCACGAGTTAAAAGCCCCTTTGTAATCCGATAATTTGGTTGAGAAAAAAAATTAAATTTTTAATAATAAAAATCGAATAGATCGATCGATTAATTTTTTTTATAATTGTATATAATTTTTATCTAATATAATATAATATATTGATTATGCATAATTGCTTAATTACAATTGTATATAATACATAATTAATGTATTATAATTATTTAATATTTGAATTATTATTATTTTATTTATAGTTGATAACAGTTTGGATTTATTGGACTGTTATTGAGATCGATCAAAGAATTCTTCATTGCTACATAATTACCTGAAAAAGAGAAATTCCAATGGAGGTTCTGACAAGAAAAATCTTCGACAGTCAAGTTTGTAAATATATTAAGAGTATTTTTAAATCAGATTTTGCTAAGAGAGAGAAAATACTTAATATTCCGTCTATTTACAAGGACAAATTTCCTATTTTAGCTAGGATTCATAGCGTTCGTAGGATTCACATTGAAAAAAATGTATAATCTGAGCAGTAAATTGAGCTAAACTTTTAAAATAGGAGTTTTATTCTCTTTGAATGATTACAAATCCTTATTCAAGTATGACTTATTAAGATGGTGTCACTGAGATATCAACTCGGATCCTAGGTAATCCGGATAGATAAAAAATCGGGTTACTCGAGTGAGCTTATATATAGAGTTTGGTTATCATAAGTCCCTTCCGAGGTAGGAGATACTTATGTTGATAAAATTGAGCACCAGTTATGATCCAAATAAGTTTGACATTTAAACAAAATGAGGCGTCATTTTGATAACCGTGCAATGACAACAATTGCACCATAAATGTAATTGATTCATAAGTTCCAAAGGCATCTGAACCGCACACGCGTCTTCAATCCAACGGCCTTGTTCTGCTATAAATGCATTTACCATTTCCTCATTTCTACCCTTTTCACTTCACCATTTTGATTTCCTACTTCATTTTGCCCTACTCTTTTCTCTTGCTTTCTTATATCTTTATATCCTTCAATTTCTTCCCAGTTTTAAAACGCCCAAGAATTTTGATCCGAAAATAATTGTTAATGAAATTTAGATCATTAATTTAGCTCAATTTTGGAACCTCAAATAACAATACTAATAATCAATTTGATAATAAAATTGATGGGGTTAAATATATACATATAAAAAAATAGTTGCATGACAATTTTAAATTTGTTGTAGAATGAATGTTCAGCTATATTAATTCAAATGTTAATATTTAGAAATTATTGATTTTATGGCAATTTCATTGTTCAAAATTCAAAATGTACATAATAGAACAAAAATTAAAAGCTAAAAAAATAATAATAATAGCCCAAAATATAAATATAAAAAAATAGTTCGGCCACAAAATTCCCTCAATTTTATATGGAGAGGGCTTCTTTACAATACTGAATTCACGGTGCTGGTGCACAAACTACAAAAGCCTCATTCATCTTAGTGGAGATTACTCTTTGGGTTCGTTTTTCTTTAGGTCGTGTTTTTCAGGTGTGTGGAAATTCTTTCAAGATGCGGTTCATGAATCTGTTGGACATTCTTTTCCCGAGTCACATCTTGAAGTGTATTTTACTTTATTGTAATATTTTAATTAATTGCATATTCTAATAAGTTGATTAAGTGTTTAATCTTTTATTTCCCCAGAATTTTTCTATTATAAGCATGTGGTTTCTGACATAATGATGGATATGTGCACAATGCTATGTGAGGCCAATTTTGGCAGGTTTTATCATCAATTGAAAATTTCTCAATTCTGTGAAGTCTGAACATATTCTTGCAAATATAACTATTCATTTTTTTTAACATAAGCAGTTAATTATTAACGGATCCCGGCAAATTTTTTAGGCGCTCAAATATTAAAAATCTGGGATAATTTTGGACCCTTTTAGGTTCATTGAACTGTAGATAAGGGAGCAGGGGCATGTTTGATGGAAGTAAAAGCAGAAAGAAGCCATCAGTCCTTCGTACTTGAACACCAATAATATTTTACAACCAAACACAATCTTTATCAACATTAAACATTCAAATAAAAAAAAATGCAGTCTAATTGGCAGTCTTCAGTTGACAGAAATTAGCAAGCCAGCTTTATTGCTCACCTGCAATAGCAGCTGCAACCCAACTAGACACCAAATCTTGGATATCTGGTTGAAAAGTTAAAGAAAAAGGAGTCACCGCAACCTACCAGCCACCAAAAACAAAAACAGTAGACATTAGAAATAGAAGATTAATGCGATGGATGTATAATATACTATTGTGCAGAAAATATTCCGACTCACGAATCCATCCTCAACTGCTCTAAAATCTAGATCCTCATCAAGAGTTTTCTGCTTATTTTCTGAGAACTGCACATATAAATAATAGAATTGAAAACAGTTCCTTGTAAAATTCACTCTTTCAATATTAATGATCATTTAATCCTCGGATTTACCTCTAGACGGAAGTGTTTCTTCACAGTTTGTTTTTCATTAACTTTTCCTGCAACCCCAATTGATTCAATCTCAACATTCTTCCTATGTGAGTTATGGCGACGAGCAGTACCCTGCAAATTCAGATATGGACCAACCTTTCAGTGAAAGTGGTAGTCAATACCACTAAGCTAAAGTTTATTGGTGTCAGTTTTAAGCATTTCTGACATATTACAATTGATTCTTACAGCTGCTGAGGCATCTCGGCTGAGCTGTGCGAGCTTGATGCCTAGGCTTTGTTGATTGGACAGGAAATTTGCAGCAGAAGGATGCCTATTTGCTGAGACACCTTTCCAGCTCAAAGGTGCTCTCCATAAGCTCTGTCTGGTCACTTTAAAGCCCTATCCATTAAAATTCACACAATCTTTTCAGTTCAAATTGCTTATCCCTTTAGTCTATGGAGATTGACGAAAACAGATACAAAGCTCACTTTTTGATCATGGCAGAATTGGAACATCTCATATTGCTACAAAAATTTATAACAGAGGAGAAGACCAAACCTTGTTTTCAATAGCACAAGTGGGAATTTCTAGGTTCAACAAGCAATTCTTGGGATAATTTCCCCTTTTGATGTCTCTTAAAGTAGCGTTTAATAATGGTAAACAAACACTGGCTGCGTCCTTCAAGTCATTTTCAGAGCTGACTCCGTTCTTCCTGATAAGTCCAAATTGATGTAAGAAAAATATAATTCAGAAAAATTAAAATCAAAGAAGGAAAATCTAATTACCAGTTCAATGATATGCAAAGAGACGGGACGCCACAAATCAATGCTTCTCTAGCGGCAGCAACAGCACCTGAGTAGAACCTTTCATATCAAATGCAGGAAGTTCATTAAAAATTCAGGTCATTAAAAGAAAATGTAACTAAAACCAAATCTGGACCAATGAAAATATCAGTAAGAAATCTGGTTTATATTTTAATTAAGACTTGGTCCAACATTTACATAAGAATGACAGAGAGAGGCAATCGATGTTGATAGAAGAGTATTTACATGTTATGACCACAACTGGATCCCCTGTTTATTCCACTGATCACCTGAAGAAAATGGGAAGCAAAAAAAAAATTGCTAAGGCTCAGATTCATCTGCTGAATTAGCTCAGAATTTTCGGATTCCACGAAAATGCATACCAACACAGGCTTAGACCAAGAAAATAATGCTCCTGATAACGCTAAAGAAACACAATCCGCAGGCGTACCTGAAAGTAAAAACAGCAAATCTTACTATAATTAATTTCTGGAGAGTTCATCATTTCTAATTTTCCAAAGGACACTAACAAACAGCATTACCGGAAACTTCATAGGCAGAGGCGGCACCCCCAATTTCAACAGAAGAAGCAGCAAGCGTCTCCCTGACTGACACTGAATGACCAGATACGGATCTATCCCTGCACCGACCACACACAAATCGTTAAATTCTGAAATCATTTCCAGCATTTTCTCAGTAAGAAAACAGAAAAAAAGAAGATGAAGGCAAAATAGAGGAAGAAATGTACGATTGAGGAGCGCAGACGTGAACATCGAAACGGCCATCACGAACTAGAGCTTCGACGAGGGACACAAGGCCAGGAGAATCGATTCCTTCGCCATTAGTAACCAAAACAATTTCCTTCTCGCGATCCTCATCATATACATTGTTAACAACACCACTCAAAGAAGCAAAGGAAGCTTGTTTTGAATCAGTATCCATATTAGAAGGTTCTTGTTGATGCGGTTCATCGCGGGAATCAACATTATTGTTTCGGGAGATAAGAACTTGCTGGAGATTAGAGATAAGAGAAGGAGGCAAGAAGTTGTTCTTCAATGAAGTAGTCATATTGAGAATTGAGATTCGAAATTTGAAAAAGAAAGAGAAGCGAATTGCAGAAATGGGAAATGGTGGTGTGGGGTTTATGTAATGCTATTGCCGCCATCATCAGCATCAACTATATGCCTATGATAGGAATGCCGGTCCAGTGAAGTTACTGAACCGGTCATTTTCTATTGGAGATCTTAGCGTGCTATCCACCTCACTGTTTTTTCAAGTACGGACCAATCCCTACTTGCCATGTATCTCCAAACCTACCAATCTCTAAAAGTTGTTTTTAAAATTAAACAATTAAAGAGATTAAGTTTTAGAATGAATAATTTACCATAACAGCATTATAGCACTGGATTTATATATTTCTATTTAAGTAATTTTAATTATAATATTTAAAAAAAATATGTAATCGGATCTTTCATTTGATAGCATATTCGGACCTCCGCTCATTTCTTTCAAATACTAATAATTTTTTTTTTCTTTTGTTGAAGAAATGATGGTGATAGAATTTCAAATTTGAGGAATAATATTAAAAGAAATACGAGACATAGGACATGATAGAGCAGAGGTAGTTGAAAATGAAGCACTCGCCACGTTGATAAAAGCAAAGGTGTTTGATGGTTTTTGCCATGGGACCCTTCCCTACTACATGAAGTGATGGATTAGGGTTTAGGTTATTAGAAAATTAGGGTTTAGGTTAATGGTATCGAAATATCAACTAGCATTGCTAATTATGGGTAGGGTGTCATTTCCCCATCTCTATGTTATTTACAGTCAAACAAACCCAATAACTTTATTCATCTAATCTAATTTAATTATAATATCATTTCCCATTTTTCTTTCATTTGTTTTGTATATTTAGGATTTTTCTCTTTGGATTTTGCGTTTTTTTAAAATATTTAATTTCATTTTTGAGAGATTTAAAGAAATTATATCTTTACAATACAAATATTTAATGAGATTATAAGGAAGTTTGGGTTTCAATTTTAATTCTTGAATTAAATTAATGAATTTTATATTATTTTTTAATTCAATTGACTAAAGTTGAACCCCCCCTTCTTCCTTATTATTATTATTATTATTATTATTATTTATCATTGGAGTTTGCTTATAAAGTTCATATTTGTCAATAGTTTTCAAATTGAATCTATCAATTTGAAGTTAACTTTTTATAGGTAGAGGGAAAAAATTCAAAGATATTATTTAGAATTTAGACTTTAAAGTTCAGAAATTCAAATTAATTCGAATTCCTCTTTCCATTATCATTTGATTTTTTTTTCTTTTTCTCTTTTAGCATTTCATCTTTCGGCTGCGGGTATAATGGCCAATTCATGCGATGTTAAACAGATATTTTTTTTTTTAAAGAGGAAAAAAATATCTCATGTACAGTGAGACGGGCGCTGGGCACTGCAGTAATTAATCATGTCTCGCAACCCCCATCCCCACAATCAGCCAAAATTCTGGAGCTACGTTGGCCCTCCCTAATCAATTTTCTCAAGTATGGAGCGTTTACGTGCAAATTTTGCCAGATTGATTTTCATTTCTCAAATCCAAAATATAATTATAAGAAAAAGAAAAATCTCTTTCTTTTTTTTTAGTAAAATATACAATACATCTATATGCAAAAATTTTGTAATAAGAAATTATTGAAGAAATATTTGTAGAATGAAAGTGGTTAAATTGAGTACTAAAGTTACATTTGTAATAATTAAATTAAAAAGTTAATTTTGGATAGATTAATTGAAATGATACTGTCTTTTTTTTCAATGCTTCCGCGGAAATTCAATAAGCATTTTGCTGGATATGAATTACTTTGGAGCAAGATTGAAAAATGTGGAGTATAGTACAAGTCAAATCAGTAGTATAGAAAAATTTAATTTTTGGTTCCCAAGTCAGGTGACAACATCAACACGTGAATTTTATATCATCAGATCCAAAGACTAACAAGGTATATTGCCATTAATTTCTTTCGTTTGCTTTTCCTTTTTTCAATTTAAAAGACAACTCCATGTGCATTTTCAATTTTAGCACTAACTTCGTTTTCCTTCCTACCCGCAATTCCCTGTCAATTTGTGAACAAGAGAGGATAAATAATGAACTTGAATATAATTACTGCTTCATTTTTCCACTAACACTAGCTAATAAATCCAAAATTTTGAGTGCTTTAATCGAATCATTGTGTGAACTGCTCGATGCACCACTATCTTTAGCCCCACTTTCATTATTAGTTGCTGGGCTACTCGCGGCATGAGCACCAGCACTGGATTGCTTCATCTTCATTTCATATTCTGCCTTTGCTGCAAATGCAAGAGTAGATATTAAGGCCTTCTGAGCTGAATTTGGTGTGTTTTTTAGGCATGCATTTGCCAATAAATCTGCAGGTTGACTTGAGCTCAGAGAAAAAGATGGCAGCCCTTGTGTGATTGCACTTGAATTCTTATGTACGTTGGGTGAAATTTCACTTGCTTGAACAGATCTATCAACACTTATACCTGAACTGGGAGACAAACTACCTTGTGTGTTACATCTAGTACCATCTCTTGATGATTCCCCCAAGGAAAACACATTTGATTTTACAGACGCTGCTGCCAATCCATTTTTCCTCAACATCCCATTCAACCCAGGTGCACTAGCAAACACACTTGGGGTTGTGTCTTTGCCGACTTGAATGCCCATTTCCGGTGTAGATTGTTTATGCAAGATAAAATTGTTCGACAAAGATAACTTGCTACCACTATTGCAGGCTAAATTCTCAATACTAGAAAATCCCAATGGAGATTTGCCAAATGAGAGAAAATTTATACCCTTAGGCGGTACAGCTGGTGGAGTCGTCTTTGGCATGCCATTTGAATTTTGAGTTGTCTCTGAAGTGTTCTGATCTGCCTTATTTTTATTCATGAACCTTTCATTCCTTGTACGAGATGAACTGCCAGGTGTGGAATGATGGTATTCAACAATAGAAGATTTTCCAGCAGATACAAAGCCAATACCTTTGGGAGCCTGCAGAGGCGTACTTAGCACACTCTTAGCCATATTTTGAACTGTATTTTTCTGGGGTATAGGTGCCACATTGTCAGGAGAGGGTTTGGTGAGTTGATGCGAAGCTCCACTACTATTGACTTTCTTCTTAGAATTTGAACTGTCTGGCAAGGATTGTGGTTTCAGGTCAGGAGTACAAACATCGGTAGTAGATGGAAGATCTTCCTTTTCTGGCAACTGATATGACAGAAGGACATATAGATAGTAAATGTGAGCAAGAACGAAATAGGTGAAGATAGTCACCATGTAACTAGCCAATTTAGTGCAATAAACAATAAAGTGACTAAAAAGATAAAGCACTCTACAGGGCAAGAAAATACCTTATGTGAAAACAAGCAAGCCTCACCTCTGCTGCAAGAACCCACTGAAACATAATTAGAGCATGGATACTTGGAGAGCTGATGATCAAATGGACAATCATCTCCTTTCAAACACGAGCGACGTGCAAAATGACAACATGGCTGTCAAAACAGAAAGAATTTGCCATGACCACTCAGCAACAAAATATGCTGATGAGGAAATTCAATTAATATAGAGATTTCAGACTGATATTCAGCAATAGGTGGGAGACAGGACATAGAAAATAGCATAAGAAGAACTCCAAAGATGAAACTATAACAAGTTTCTGAAACTAAAAGATCATGATACCAGCATTGCCAAAGGCGAAAGAGAGAACCAGTTAAATGATTATACCTTGGATTTTGTCAGAGGTATTGTATCATGTGAAAATTTGCACTTTTCGCCCTGCAGAATAATAAAATAAAATACTAGTAAGAAGGGGATAAGTAAAATTAAAGGAAACAAGCCAGTAAACACCCAAGAAAAGACAGAGTCCCAGCAAATCATGCAGTGCTCCCAAGCATTCTGAACTGGATTTCCATGTCAACAAGATTCACTTGGTAACTTCTCCCTAAATGTTTCTTTGTTAATGGGATATCGATCACCAACAGTGCCTGAGAGAGAATTTCACTTCTTTGGCCGGTAGATAAGAAGGGAAGAATAGAGAAAGTGATGGATTACCTTTCTTATTGTGCCAATAGAAAATACCACCCAAAAAGGGTAGAAAAGGTGTGAAGGGAAGGTTACTTGAGAGGAGATTCTATTTTTCATGGTATGCTATATAATCAGGAATTCTGCATAACACAAAATAAAGATGAAAGGACATTGTGTGACTGAAGTCGGATAAATTTACATGTATGTGTGAATGTAGGGGTTTGCCTGTGTGTGTTTGTGCATGTGCGCTTGAGAATTGGTAAAAAAGTAAGAAATGGAGCAATAGTCATTAGAATGATAACCTGAAGTATCATCATGGGTACAAACAGAAGTAGAGATGCGGTCATGGGAACAAAATAATTATTTTAAGAACAGGAACTCTGATATAGTTTACCAAGTACTAGTAACAAAAAAATAAGCATTGGAAGTAGTTCAGACATCAAACAAGGGCTACAATGTTATATTAGAGAAGAAAGTAATCACCTCATGACATCTCCCTTTGATATAATGGCGACAGTATGCAATAGGTTTTGGATTCTGCACTGGATGCAGTTTCAATCTCTTAACACCAAGCTCACGGTTCTTTTGTGCTCGTTTCTTTCGCTTTTTCTCCTGGAAAATTTTGATGAAAATTAGTAAAAATACATTTCCAAAATAACATTAGGAAACATAGATCTTGAGAATGCATAGATTAAATTTGCATGAAAGTTAAAACTAAATAAGTCAACTCGCAAAAAATCCAATGCCAGTTCAAAATCAATAAGCTTTATGGACTAAACTATTCATTTAACCACCCCACTAAGGAAACCAGGAAGGAAATATGCAGAACCTTTTTCTTCGCTTTCTTTTCCTCAGAAGGAGGCCCCCTCTTTTTCTTATTGCATGCTCCAGCATCCTGAGACACCAATAACATACAATTTATTAAAATCTAGACTAAAATTTAATCATCTCATTAAATTTTAAGACCTTCCAATGCTCCATTATTTGTCAATATGAAAAGAATTCATGAAGAGCACACTGTATCCACATGCATATAGATGTGCAGGTAATGACAGAAAATTGGATAGCATTGACCTTTTTTGTATATAATCAAATTCATCACAGTTAACAATGTTTTATAGGTCAATGAAAAATAAGACACTTTAGAGGCAATGTTATCATCTGTGAACATCGAGAAATATTGACAAAAAGAAAAAAGAAGGGGAAATTGCAAGAAAGAATTGTACCTTTTCTTTAGACACGAGTCCTAGATCGCCAATTTTGGTCTGATCTGAATTTTGCATGGGTGATACAGACTTGTTAGGGCGTGCTAGTTGACAATCAACACTACTTTTCTTTTTTCCTTTGGCTCCACTAACATTCCCTGATTCCTTAGCCTCACAACCTTTCTTTTGTTTCTTGCGCCTACATGGCTCTTCCGCCAATATAGGATCTTCATAAACAACAATTTTGCGCTTACCGGCCATATTATTTTTATCATTGTTGGCTTCTACTTCTCCACTAGTAGTTTCCTTACCAACCATGTCCACTGTGATAGGAATGGACCCAAAATTCTTTTTATTTTTTTCTAGCTTGTCACTTAAAGGGAACTTATTTCTATCAAAAACATCTTCAGAAAATTGTGTTCTCTGCTCTTGTGTCCGTGCAGTATCACAAGGCATATCTAATATCCCACTGACCCCAAACTCACCTGAAATTTCACCTTCTTCCATTTCACCATCCTCATCCATATGATTGGATAAAACCCCTGCTCCAATAGTATGAACTGACTTTCCCTGATCCATCTCCTTGTGTTGAAACTCACCACTGATTCCTAATTCATCAGTTCTTGACATCAAAGTTTTATCTTCGCTATTATCACTTAATTTTGAAACTTCACAAGTCACACTTTTAACCAAAGATGAATCTTCTGTTCCACAGGCATTTTGACTTGACTGCTCTTTGTCAACTTGTTGCTGACTACCAGTGCTACATTCTGTAATAACAGTTGGTTGAAGATCAAAATTTTCCTCTTGGTTATTTGAATATGCAACATTACTGCCACCACACTGGTTCTCACCCGATGATACAGCTGTTAAGTTTGAATTTTTATCTTTGGCTACTTCTTCATTTTCCTTTATTAAATCCTCTAACTCATCCATTAACGACTGTTGCAACTGCCCAAATCCGTTATCTTGAAAACCAGTTCCATCAGCACCATCATCGCCAGTCAGGTTGTTTTGTTTAGATGGGTACTCATCTTCTTCTGTATTGATGATGTTTTCTATCTCATCAATTACAGTTTGTGTGTGACAAAACCCTCCATCTTGAAAGCCACTTACTTCAATATTCTCATGAACTGACACATCACTTTGAGCCAGGGAATTATCATGATCCATGCCATGAGGAGTGACCACTTCATTGTGCTTATTCAATTCTTTTTCAGATGCATCCTCAAGCTCATGCTTGCAGTTATCTTCAACCAAAAGTAGAAATTTTTAAATCAATCAGTAATAACTACTGGAACCACAAATAAGCAATGATAAGCATAAGTTCTTAACTAGCTTCAAATTGAAAAAGCAGTGACCTCGGAGGCTTAAGCATTAAGACCGATGATTAAGAAAACAAGTAAATTTGCTCCTAATCCTAAATTCAATTAAACTTTAGCAGCTCGTCCAATTGGGTACCTAAAAGAAGGCGAGTTGAATGAAATTTCTCAGCCCAACAAGGAAATAACAAGTTGTGTCTTTTAAAAAAAAAGCGAAACTTAAAGAAAATTTCGGCGATTACCTGGTCTTAGCTCCTGAGGAACAACTGGGGCTGTTTTGCAAAGCTGGGGATGCTTATAGCACTCAGATACGATTCGAACCAAAGTAAGATAAGTTTGGCTTTTGAGAGGCGATTTACGTCGGTGATGAAAACAGAAAGGAGCTATTGAGCTCTCGGTTTGCGAATTCTCCATTCGAGTTCAACTATCTAGCAACCCACTAATCTTAGAAGCAAAATCCCAATGGAAACTGAGAGAATAGTTCATCGACAACGAATCAAAATAGGATTAATTACTGTAGACGATGAATATCCTCAAAAAAAAGTTATCTTTGTTTATAAACGACGTGGCGTCTTATACACTTTGATGGCGGTAGGGTTATTAAGATCAAACGGCTCAGTAGAAAAATAAAACGACAGCAGTTAAAAATTTAAGGACACCATTATAATAATAATAATCCGAATAAAAGAAAAATGGAATACCATACAAAACCCAGAACCCTAATAGCTAGCTGGAGAATACATTTGTATACTGCGTGGAGATTTCTGGTGAAGCGAAGTAGAGAAGAAGATGGTGGTACGGATCCGATTGTCGAGATTCGGATGCAAAAACAAGCCATTTTATCGAGTCATGGCAGCTGATAGCAGATCTCCAAGAGATGGCAAGCACCTTGAAGTCCTCGGTTACTACAATCCCCTCCCTGGTTCACATCTCCCTCTCTTTCTTGCAAATATGTGAAATTAAATCTGAGAAATTGCATGCCCATTGAAGCTCGTTTTATTCTGATTTCCTAAGTATTTTGTGAAATCTCTTTGTCGGTTACAGGTCAAGATGGAGGCAAACGAATGGGTCTTAATTTCGAAAGAGTGAAGTAAGCTTTCTATATATATATATATATATATATATAAACACTTTTACCTTCCTGAGATTCGGTATATGCATTGATGTGTTTAGTTGTATGTCTCAACCTGGAAATTGATAGCTAATTGCTTTCTGTTTTACGTTTATTTGTTTATTGTAGTTATACGCATTTAAATGCTTTATGCAAAGTGCATGGCTTGATGAAGTGTATCTTCTTTTGCAGTTGATACCAGAGTTTATTCGAGGAGTTTTTTTTTTTTGTATAGTAAATTATCTGTTGATTCTATGGTAGATCATTCACCTGTTAGATGATGAATTTTGTTCAAATTATTGTCTCAAGTTTTTACCTTTTTGAGAACGAGTTTTTCGTTGTTTAGCCGTTGTAAATTCAGATTTATGATTTAGTGGTTGGGGGTACTAAAAAATCATTTCAGGTTGAGTTCTGGAGAGATCTTTGGATTTCTAGAAGTGGCAAGTAAAAAATGGAAAAGGATCGATCTTGTTATCAAAACTGCTAAATTTTTCTCCTTAAAGACTCTGGAAAACATCTTGTGGAAATTAAGTTTAGAGTTCTCCTCAAGGGGATTAACGTCTGAGGATTGAAGGGAATAGGAGAAAACCCAGGAGGAGGTTGAACTGAACTTATGAAATATGCTGAAAGTCTTCTTTGCTGGGATATACCTTGTCCTCAAAATGAGGCACAGCATATTATGAGAACATGAACCAGGGTATATCAGTGAACTAATGTGTGTATGTATAGAGAGAGAGAGAGAGAGAGAGAGAGAGAGAGAGAGAGAGAGGCATCAAAGAGATTTACTAGGACATTAATTACAGGCAAGGGAAAAAGATCCCTAAATAAGGAGACAAATATATAGTATTGTAGGATAAGAAAGTTTGGGTGATAAAAAATATTATGGACATGAAGATGTCAATTGCTTGCTCCGTGCAAATACATGAAAAAAAAAATTCATTTCAAGTATTTATCTCATCGAATGGTAATCATTTTGCTTTTTTTTCTTTTTTTTTTTTTTTGCAGCAGTTATATGCTTTTTTTTGTTTTTCTGTGTCTGGATTTTCTTTAGGTCCAATATATTGTCAACTTTCTTCATCCATACAAGTTTAACTCATATGTTTGTCATTCTTATGATCATTTTAAGGCTTCTGCTTTATAGCCTACAGGATGATGATTCTAATAACACTAAGTTAAATAAAAGTTAAAAATATGAGCTGTTAGGATTTATAGCAAAGTTTGGGAAGGAAAAGAAAATCAGATTTAGAATGCTTTTTTTTTTTTTGCAAAGAAAAAAAAAATCCATATTCCCTCCTGGGAATGAAAGAATAGTCATGTAAAAATTATATCTGCAATCTTTTGTTATTGATCCGGGTATATCTACCGGTTTGCCTTTCAGCTTGACTTTAATGTATATCCACCCGTGCTTACATTGTGTCCAATGTTGATCTATGCGTTCAAATTCTTTTCTACAATTATTGTTTTGAGAATTTTAGAACCTAATTCGTATGTTCAATTGTGTAAGGAGAAAATTTAACAACTAGGTTCTCATCCATGGCAAAAAGTGAGAAAATATGTCAAGCCTTTTTGTGCCACCATAACTTTTGATGAATGCACCAACTGTATTGTCAAATTAAGAGAACAACTAAGCAGACTTTTCTTTCCTTGATTTATGTTACATTTATTTATTATGCTGATTTTGTTTAGGTATTGGTTATCTGTTGGTGCTCAGCCTTCAGAACCTGTTCAGCGCATTCTTTTCAGAGCTGGGTTACTACCTCCCCCACCAATGACAGCAATGGAACGTAAAGGTGGACCCCGAGACACACGTCCAGTTGATCCAATGACTGGGCGTATTTTGAAGCCACAGAATTCAACCAATTCTGCGCTATCAAATTCTGGAAATAATGGCGATGGAGCTGGAATTACCACCCCATGAAACTTCGATATCTGTACTTCCCAGTCCTATCTTTTATGAAGGAAAAAGAAAGGAGGAGCTCCACATGGGTGGGTGCGTAGTGTAGTTAAACACTATATATGCATTGTGATTATTAGAAGGCGAGTACTGTGAAAATAAACCTCCATGTGATCATGAATTTTGTCTGGGCGTTTAAAAATGAAAATTCAGAGGTATCTTGGCTTTGGTGCTAACCTATGTTTACAATTTTTCTTACTGCGCTTGCAGGATTTGGGCTTTAACTATGTCTACATGTGATATTTATGTATTCCAGTTAATGAAACGCTTGAAGGCAAAGTCTTAGTTCAATTCTTGTTTGTGGCATTTGACATATACATTTGCAGGCACTATTTTTGCCGTAACTTTGGAGTTGCACAGGTTTCATGTTTGACAATCTAAATGCTGTAATTTATGTTGAAGGGTTTGCTCAATTCATTATGCCAATTTTGAAGAGGGTAAAAAAGTCTCAAGTTTGCCTTGCAAACTGATACTCAATTAAACTTCTGATTACCCAATTGGTCTAATCTCACTTTTCAAGAATAAGATCCGGCTAAATAAGCCGTTTAAGAATCAAATTAAATAAAATAAGCCTTTATTAAGATAAAATGTGTATCTTTTTTGCCATATTAGCATGTTTATGTTACAATTTTTTTTTGGTCAACATTTTAATCTGTCATAAGTTTAGCCATTGAATATTCTGATAATAATTAATTTGAATGGACTTTTAAATAAGTTATTTGTGAAATTGATTCAATCGAATTATGAAGGGCACAAGTATGATAAAATACGAGCATATGAAAATTTTGGTTTATGTAGATGCGTTGAAGGAAGAGAAAAAAAATATTTGAAAAGATCAAAAAACGAGAATGTTGACTTTGTTCCAATCTCAGCATCAGTATAAAATGTGGAAGCAAATAACTTGTTGCTCAGCCACAGTGAATTAAAAAGGAAGAAAGTAATCAATTAAGAATGGCAGCAGCAGCTGGTAATGGCAAGCCTCATGTGGTATGTGTTCCATTACCATTACAAGGACACATAATTCCAATGCTGAAATTGGCAAAACTCCTTCACCACAAAGGCTTTCTATGTCACCTTTGTAAACTCTGAATATAATCACAATCGAATTCAGGAGTCACGAGGCCTCAACACCTTAGATGGTTTACCTGACTTCCATTTCGCAACTATACCTCTTCAGCAGCCTCCTTCCAATTCTCACACTAGTTTGGCCTTAACCTTCCTTGCCCTGCGTGAGACTTGTAGAAACAACTTTCCGCCTTTGTTTGGCAATCTCATTGCCAAACTTCTTCTCCAAATCCTCCAGTCGCGCATGCTTTCTAATGCTATTTTGAGTTACACTTTAACAACTCTCTGAAGAACTCAACATTCCTAATGTATTGCTTTGGAATGTGGGAGCTTCTGGTTTTATGAGTTTTAAGCATTCTCAAGATCAAGTTAAGCAATGTCTTGCTTACCTCAAGTTTAAGATACCTGTTCTTTCTTCTGGTTTCTTGATGACTAATGGTTTCTTGATAACTAACTTAACTAAATGCAATTCCAGATCCAAGCAATCAAACAAGTGCAGATCATAACAATTGACAAAAAAAGAAAATGGACACTTATTTGTGAATGGAGGGTATAAAGGATGTAATTGACAAAAAAAATGGAGATATTTTCTTTTCAATAAGATATCATGATTTTTAAGACATTGAAGTTGGAGCATACTAAAATGAATTAATGATAAGTTTAAGGACACCATGTGAAATTTACCACAAATGCCTCCAAATTTTAGTTTTAAAGCTTCAAACTAAAATAATATTCTCTCTCCATCCAAACAAAATACAACCATCATACAGCCAAGCAGCAAAGTTTGACATGTTATGTTCCTTGATATTGTTACATAACATAACCCTCTAAGTTAAGCAAGGCCTAAATTTTTTTCCCTTGATTGAGATTTGAGAGGTATAGACTACATTTTAGCTCATGATATAAGAAGGAAATATATCTTGTAGTCATAGGCATCTGTAAAAATTCATAGAAGCATTAGCATAAATGATGAAAACCAAAGATCATGCCGGAAATATCTGGCCCTCTATCATGCAGTCCTCCTTAGCAGCAAAGCCAAAAAATAGCAAAGCATTGAGTCAACCGAAGACAGTGCGACAATGAGCAGTGCTACGATAATAAGAGTCAGAGTTGCTGTCTTCAGCTGCACAACAACAGTGGCAAAATCTAAGACTGAAAGTTGCAATGGCTTTGAAGAGAAGCATGACTTTATGGTAGAATAAACATTTATACTTTGGATGAAAGAAATCCGAGTTCAATAACATCTAAAACAATGTTTTCCAAATGAATTTTGGACCTACATCTTGAAAGTGACATGAATTATGCTCCATACCATATAGTATTATTTCAAAAGGAAGGACCGAAGGCATGCATTTATTTAGAAATTTGATTTTTTTTTTCTGAACTCTTTCTCTGACTTAGAGCTACCTTCTGTTAAGTTAATAGGCAGCAATTGCGGAAGTTGAAGTCAAAGCCTACATTGTTGCATAAACCGAAAAGCAGAATAGAGAATGGAAAATGAAAAGAACGGAAAAAACCCATAGAAACATAAACAGGAAATGAAGAGAGGCGTACTTGAGCGTAAAGACGGAAGGAGTAGTTGTTACGAGGCTTTTTGAGACGCAGATTTGAATTTTGGTGAGACTTAAGAGCGGAGAAGAGGAGGAGGATCGATCGAAGAGGTTTTTCGTTTTTGTAGTTAAGGGTCATCTTCCTTCTGGCAATTTGGCACTAGAAAACACTGGAGTCCAACTTATGGTGTTAGTATTAGGAAGAAGGCCCAATAACCCACAATTACTTAAATGCTTAATCTTTAATTACATTTTCTTATATTTTAAAATTTATATTTTAACATCTAATATTATCTAAAATTTTATTTAACTTAATATTTTAATTTTTAACAAATATCAAATCTATTTTATAATATTAATTATTAATTTATTAAATATAAATTTTGACTAATAAATATTTATTTTATAATTTTTTTTATATATTTTAAATTTAATTAAATTTTACCTTATTTTTTATTTTATGTTATAAATTTTTAATAATTAACTGAAAAATTGATTTGAGATGGATGGAGTAATATTTAATATTTTATTGGTAGCAATAAATATTAAATAAAGATAAATTAAAAATCTTTAATTTATAAAATAAAATGTGCAGTAAGTGCGACTCTGTGTCCCGTTTGTAATATGCACTAAATTTTGTATTTCATTTGTGTGTTGATAGCAATGCTGCCACGTACGAAAATTTCTTGAAAATAATATTATAAATATTAATTAAAAAAAATATGCTCCGGCATGTATAATAATATAAATTATAAAAGGTAAAGTTGATAAGGATTAGCAATAGGGTTTTGACATTAATTTGTGTGTTGGAGTTGGTTGTGTTAGGAAAAAGAATACAAAATATATTTTTGTTATTTAATAAAAATAAATCATGGTGCGAAAAGTGTAAGCAACTAAGCATCATATTTTTAGCATAAAGCACATGAATGATCCCATTGTTAAATTGAATATTATGTTGGGAATCTTTCTTTAACCCTTTTTTTTTTCTTTTTAATTTGTAAATCCAATTGGTATATTCTGTGCAAACATGTCCAATCTCCACCAGGACCTTTGTTTTTGTTTTTAGACATCTAAAGATTAAGATCCTATCAAACGGAATATTCCATCTTAATATCTTTTCACCATTCTTGTTGGTATATTCTATATCCTGCTTTTAACAACACAAAATACATTGTAAGATTAAGACAGACGTCCAAACGACGCCGCACCATAATACTAGCCGCATGCCTCCATTCACGCCGCGTTCTCTACTGGGGCAGAAAACGACCTTATTTTAGAGAAATCAAAATTTTCTTTTTTCTTTTTAAATGCTGACAAAATATCAATTTAAGGAAATTTAATATCTGTGCCCGGTGCACTCACATAAATATCGTCTTTTTTATTCGAGTTAACTTCAATAATTAAAATATATATATTTAAAAATATTGATGTTATATGCCAAAAATGGAGCGGATTAAAATAAATAAAAATTTTAGAGGGGTTCAATTTGATTGGATTTAAGAGGATTTAAAACCTTAACAAAGACAACGAATTCAACATGGCTTCAAAGCTAAGGGTGTTATTTCTTGGTAATATTATTGCCAACGTGACTAGGGGTGAGCAAAAACCGGACCGATCCTGTCAATTCGATTAATCCGACTCGAACCAACATATTTGGGTGAAGTTAATCGGGTTAATAGGATCTGTTTTGTTATGAGGATTATAAAAATTTCGGGTCTGGTGAAAATCCCTTTAAAATTGATCCGGCCGAACAACCCGAATAACTTAATATATAAATAAAAAAAATCCTAATTTCTCTACATATTTAATTAATATATAATATTATCAATGTAATTTTGAAATTGTTAGATTGTTGTATTTTTAAAAATATTTTTATGGTGTTTAATATTGTTTATTTGTATTAATTTAGGATTTTAATTCAATTTTGATTTAAATATGTAATTTAAAAAAATAAATTTGGGTAAATCGGATGAGTCGGTTCGAAATCCGAAAAAATATCAGGTTAATCAAATAGAGATCCAATATTTATATAGAGTAGAATCGGACGAATAGAATACCTAAAATTCAAGTGTTGGGTTCGCTCGAATCAGACCGATGCACACCCCTAAATGTGATAGATAAACATGATCGGCTACATTTAGATGAACTAGCATGATTGAGTTTTTTGCATATGGAGTCCTGACATAGAGGTTCTCTTCTTCTCTCTAACTAATCTATTTTAAAAATTGAAATTACTTTTGGGCAGGGTTTCTCCATTGAAAAGCATAGATTGAAATGACAAAAAATCATGTAAAATGAGTGGAAGAGGAGTTTAATCAAACAAGTTGTAGGTACTGAAAAATTACTGCAACGAATTGTGATGCCAATAAGATTGGATCTCTGTTTTTGTCTTGAGAGAAGTTCGCAATCATCAATAATGGAACCAAACTCTGCCCTATTTTCAATTGAGGAAATAACTATATAAAAAACCGCTAGAGAATCTATTCTCATAATTTAAAATTGATAGTTATAACTTAATTGTTTATCCTTATAATTACCTCATAATTATTATACCAAATTTATCATACGTATTTTTTAACTAAATATACGTATTTATCATATTATACTGACAATACATAGTGAGTCTATTGTGACATTTGCCTAAAATACAATTTTTCTTACCTGAAATGTTAATTTACTAATCATCTAAGTCGTATTTAAATGCCTTTTATAGTATGATATTATTAATGGATTATAATGTGTGAATTTAGTTGCATTGACTTTAATTTAAAATTGATAGTTAGTTATTTTAACACCCTCTAAACACTTTCTATAATTTCCATTCCATCATATTTTCACAATTATTCGTATGCATACGTAACACACACGTCATTAATTTTCATTATTCAATAAGTTCTTATGGTATTCAATTCACATGCCAAAATATAAAGTTTTTCGTAACTGTCATAGTGTTTACCAACAGTTGCACAACAAAATTTCAAAAATAATATTCTTCAAGGTATATGCCACTCCAATTTCTTCAAGTGCCGATCCTATAGTACATGTTCCTGCGCGCAGTCATAAAAATTACATGCTAAGTAATATAGTTGCTTACTGGTTTTACTCATTTAAGTTAATTAATTTATCGTTCTTCTAATTAAATTCTTATTGATAATTAATTTCCAAGTTCATTTTCCTTATATCAAATTCCTCTTTTAATTAATTCAAAAATTATCTTTCTTATCTAATTTCGATAATCTCCCTTTCGGATGAACAATTACAAATGTGACTGATTTATTATTCTAGTTTTCCTTATTTGTTGTTCAATTGTATATGACTTTATACCTATGCCCCTATATTTTTCACACTTATTATAGTCCTTAATTAACTCTTAATTTGGCAAGTTTATTTTTATTATTTCAACTACCTTTTTGTTTTGCTGGGTTCATTATATTAAACCCATTTAATGACTTCTTAATATGCCTTTCACATAATTTCATTACTAATTATTTGTAACCTTCTTTCCTCGAAATGGCTAGTTATCTTTTATTTCTTTCCTACCCTTTTTCGTTACAAAATTCTCACTTTCTTTTCAATCGGATCCTTGACTTAATTTCTTTGACTGTATAATGGCCACAACACCGGATCAGTCGTAAATAGTATTTTTCGGTAGTGAATAGTATTTTCCTAGCCTGAAAGGATACCCAAAAGTAAAAAATATTTTATTGGACCGTTGGAAAGTAATAGTCATTATGAGCCCGGGGTTGAAATTTGAAGTAAAATTAAGATCAAATAAATTTTCAAAAAAACGAAAAAGGTAGCGAGTCAATTTCTTTGATAGAAAGGGAGACTTGATTTTGCGTAAATAATTAAAAATAGCAATCAAACTCCAAATATTGCCAGATTTTGCGTGACTACATGAATTTTTGTGTAAAATATTTTAGTGATGAGAATGGAATTTTTCAGTGATACCAACAGTTGTCGAATCAGACCGATAAGTTTGAATCGGACAGACAACGAACTCTAATTGAGCCAAAAATTTACGTACTACCTATTTTTGAGGTGATAAAAATTATAAAATTATTTTTGAAGTAATTTAAAGTGAGAAAGTGAGAGAAATTAAATTGGGATTTAAATGAACCTAAATGGACCCTTTAATTAAAATGGGTTAAGCCCATTCTTTGGGCCCAAACCTTGGCCCACTTAGAGAGATATAAAAAGCTGAAAAATTTGAGATTTATCCCAGAAATTTCCAGCTTTTTCTTCCCTCTCTATGGTGGCCGAACCACCACTTCCATCTTCTCTCCCTCATTTCTTCAATTATTTACTTCAAATTTTCATGTAATCCCAACATAAGAAAGGTAATTTTATCTCTCTAAATTATATTTATGGTCTCCATCCTTTGATTAAAGCAAAGGAAGCAAGAAAAATTAAGGGAGAAAAGTGAAGATGTCAAGATAAAGTTTGAGAATTTAATTGTTTTAAATTGATTTTTAAGTGTTTTCTAATAGTTTTTGGGGCCTAGAACTAATTTTTGAGGTTAATTTCAGCAAAAGAAATTGTTCTCATAGGGTTTTCTATGAGGAGAATTTCGGCCCCTTTTGAGATTCTTTGAGGAAGGATGATTTTCATTGGTTCAAGCAAGGAAAATGAAGTTTAAGGAAGGTTAAGCATGAAAAAAATGTAAGTGACTACAAAATTATTTAATTTTCCTTTTATTATGAATTTTTCTCAATTATGTAATTAAGGTAAAAATATTTAAAGTGGTTAATTGATACAATTATGTTAGGATAATTGCAATTGGACTAGAGAAAGGATGAATGAAAAGTGAAAATGAAAGAAATAAAAATTTTAGGAAGAAATTTAATAGTGGCTGAAATTGATGGCAAGGGAAAATGGTAAGAAATTTGCATATAAATAAAATATGTTAGCTTAAAATAATAGTGTACTTGATAATTAATGTCTATGAATTTTTAGAGAATATTTAAAATTTATAAGACTATGTATAGTGAATGGATATAGTGAAAGTTGTGAATTATAGTGAATTAAGTGATTATTTTAATGAAAAATGACAATAAATAATAGATAATGCATAAATAAGTTTTATGAGAATTTATTGAAATTATTAGAATTTTATTGGAATATAAATGTGAATATGTATAGAAAAAAAATATTGAAGTGGAAGTGAATAATTGTATAAAAACGTAAAGAAAAGTGAATTAATATTAAATTAATTCATGGTTAACGGCAAAGAAATAAAAAGTCAACCAATGAATTTTTCGAATTAATTAGTAAACTATGAAGTGACCAAAAATAATGAATTATTGGTAAATAATTCATAAAATGAGTGAAAATAATGAAAATTATAAAATAATGTGTACAAGAATTCTTTTGAAATTTATATGCTTTACTAGGATATTTTTGAAATAATTTATTGATTATGTTTAACTAAAATATTGAATTATTAAGAAATAATTCAATAAATAAATATATAATTATAAACGAATGTGAAATAAATTACTTCAGTATAAAAAAAAATTGAAAAATTCAAATTATGCATTTTTGAAGTATAAAATAATGAATTATACCAATAAAATCTATAATTGTATAAAAAGTTGTAAAATAAATGCATGACTAATTTATCAAAATAAATTAGTCAATAAAAAATATTAAAAAAGTGAATTATTATAAAATAATTCGCCGACGAAATAAAAGTTGGCATAGTGAATGATTGAAAAGTTTGGACAGAAAAAGAAAAGAAAAAAATAAAAAAAAGTCAATCATTGAATTATTAGAGAATAATTCACAAAGAATTATACAAAAAGAAAGAAAGAAAATTGTAAATTTCAATGCTATAATTCATAATTGTATAAAAGACTGGAAAGCCTCAAGTGTCTGAGTGAATTATTAAAAAATAATTCACAAAAGTGACTTGAAAAGATAAAATGAAAGAAACGAAAAAGGTTATTGAATAGTCAAAAGCACTAAAAGAATGTGTTTGATCAGAAATATAGTGTATCGAGAAATAAAAGAAAGAAATTAAAAAATTTTAAATGTTAAAAATTATTGCAAATATAATTGATTATTTTGTCCTTAGCGATAAGTATGTGATGATATTCTTGTTTAAAATATAATTGGCTAGCCATAGGGACATCTCTGTACCGCGATGTAAGTTATGACGACTTGCTTTGCTATGGGTAGGATCTTTGATCTCCATGGTTTTAGTGTTTTCAGTAAAAGTGAAAGTGAAAATAAAATATTTTTCGAGAAATGGTTCTTTGGGGATTACTTCTCTCTCTGTGGGACCTTTGGGTCCAGTCTCAAGTATCATTTTTGAGAATCCTGTTATATTGTACTAGGGGCGCATTGTAATGAATAAATCGGTATTGTTTAAATGATTTGAATATAAAAAGTTATAAACGAAAAATGATTCGTTTAGAAGAAAATACAAAGTTGAAATAAATCTGTAAAATTTTTCGAAAAGTGTGATTAATAAGAAAAAGAAAAAGAAATATTTTATAAGAATAAAATAATAAATGAAGATTAAGTTAAGCTTTTATAATGAAAAATGATTTAAAATATATTTTGTTTTATATGAAAAAGATAAATTAAATTAGTTGGTATTTCATGTACCAATTATTATTATGAAAAGTGACAAGTTGAAAAATAATATTAATTTCCTATTTTAAGCTCAAAAGTGATGGAAATGACATTAAGTGAAATTCGATGCTTAAGTAATGTATTTCTAAAAAAAAAAAAGTCAAATGAAAAGTAAAACGATAAAAATGTATATAATTGTTTAATGAGGAAAAAGTAAAAGATATAAGTCCTAAACAAAAATTTGAACATAGGTAAATGTATAAAGAAGGAAATAGAGATTTGATTGCAAAGTGTCCTAAAATAACCGTATCACTTTGCAATAAAACTTAAAAGCCTTTAAATAGTAATGTATTTATTAGTTAAAAGTTAAAGCAAAATAAAAAAAATAAATAGCAAGAAGTGTAAATATTAGTACATATTAGATAACTGAACAATTAAATCAAGGAATAAAATAGTTTAATTTGGTATCATTAAAAACGTAAGTAACAATATACAATGCTAAACGAAATGATAATTATATCGTTGTGAATAAAAAGATAAAACAAAAATTAGTAAAAGTAAAAGCTACGGTAAAGAATAAGCGTAATAGTAAAGGAAAATCTGCAGTTGATTCACCTAAGAAGGTAATGTAAAGTAACGATTGAAAGATTGAAAATCAAAGACAATAATTACCAAAATATAAGTTCATAATGAAATTAATGTCAACTGAAGTAAAAGAAAATGTTTAATGAAATAAGTATAAGAGTAGCATAATCTGTGTAATTATGTTTTATTTTGGGAAATTCTTAGATTAGTAGTCACCACTGGGCAAATCTAGTGCTCAGCACGTAGTGTTTACTGCGTGCAGGTTATAAAGTGTTGCAAGAGCATAGTAAATGGTTGAGCCAAATCGGAAGATAAGAATTAGTACTAGACCAAGTTGTATTTTGGCATATATATACTTATACTATTAAGGTAAAAAATTGAATTGTATTTTGATTGTATTTATGATTATTAATGGATGAGTATTTGGTGTAAGTTTTTGGCATGGAGTTATTTTGTATATTTTTTAATTGTTTACAAGATTATCGTTTGATTCGGAAATTAATGTAAAAGTATTTAAAGTGTATCGAACTGATCGGCACAAAAAAAAAATTTACCATTTCCGGCTAAGTTTCGCTTCAGAAAGGACTGTTTCGTGAAGAGTGTGATAGACTGATTTTACAATTTCATTCTTTAATTTTTCAATCTTGACCGTATTAAAATTTTACTCATTAATTACTTAAATTTGTTTGAATTTTCTTTTTATTTCTTCCTAACTTAGATTCGTTATCTCTTTTACTAATAATTTACAATTTGGTCTTCGATCCCTTTATTTCTCAATATTTTAATCTTTCTAAATTCTGAGTTTATTTCTTGTCTTTAATTTCTTATATATTCGATTATACACTACAAATTTCTATATGATTTTTAACTAAATATAAAATTTTAGTTTGGCCCTTGTCTTTTAATGATCACTATATAAATTTTCTTTTAATTTCTCGTTCATTTTTTTCTCACTGAATTTCTACCATTTTCCTTATTTCAATGAAAAAAATTCTCATTTAGTCCCTAAGCTTGACTTTTCTTCACTTTGACTAACTTTCTTTGGTTCTTATTTCACTTTAAGTACACAATTTATGATTTAGCCCCTGTAATTGTTCTTATATTGACAATTACACTTAGGTCCCTGAACTTTCACTTAATTATGATTTTACCATTTTTTTGCTATTTAGTCACTTGAATTCTTCTAACCACTGTATTCTTTTCGATTTACAATTTTACTCTTAAGGTTGACTTTTTTCCTTAGTTTGACTAATTTTGACCATTAATGTTTATTTATTTCACTTAACTTAATTAATTCACTATTATTTCAACTAAATTCTCTTAACTAAATAAATCCCAAATTTATTCTTTTAAATCCAAATTTCTCCTTTAGTCGTCGTACAAATTTTCTCTCTCATTTAATTTTACTAATTTCTTCGTTTGGATGAAAAATTACCATTATGTCCCTATAGTTGACTTTTTCTCAATATTGGCCAATTTTGACTTTTTAATTTGACTTTTTCTATTCTGACCCATTTAAATCTTGATTTTGGCTCAATTGACTTACCTCCACTTTTATTTCACTTTAATTTCTTAAACTACGTTTTAGTCCTTAAAACTTTTCTCGAGCTAGGAAATTACAGTTTAGTCCTCGAACTTTAAGCTACTTACGATTTTGCCCCTTTTGGTCCAAATGACTATTTTACCCTTTATTATTATATTTTTCACATTGTTTGACTGTTTTACCCCTGATTACTCGTATAATTATAATTTTGCCCTTATTCACTCTTTTTACCTCATTTTTATTCTTTTTCAATTTCATTTACACCAATGGCATTTTTATTACAGTAATTATTCTTTTTACCCAAATTACATGTGAAATTATAATTTTGCCCCTAGCAATCAACAATGGGCCACCACTAGAATGGATAGGCGAAACATGCACTTTATGGCTAGAGGGACCATATCATTGGGTTGCGATACTCTACTCTAGTACACTATCATAATGAGCCGGCTAATCATTAATTCCATATCATAACAATAACAATGACAAACGCAGTAACAGTAGCACTATATCAGCGGGGTAAATGCTCCTATGACTAACCATACTATCTTAAAGTCCTGGTTACCCACTGAACACTAAGGGCAACATCAAAATTTATTACATTCGCATATTTTTCCACTGACATTCTTATCACTAGCGTTATAATAATCATCTTATATTCTCCTTTACACTAGTATAGGCTTATTAGGCATCAAATCTTCACATATACTTTTAATATCATAGAATTTCAATAAAAACCTCACGTTTACCATAAGTTATCATTCGGCCTCTTAATGTAATTACACTCACAATTTATTTCTTCTTCTACTTTCATATCATAATTAATTCTATAATCATTTTACACCATAATATAGTGATTTACCCTAAATTTAAGTAAGAAATTTAAAGTTTCATTAACTTAGTACATTATGTAACATACACATACATAAGTATACATTCTCAATTTTCATTTTTCTCACTACCATTATCTTCCGTATGCCTTATTATGCTTAATTATCACTTGTTATGCAATTAAACATCAAAATACATCAATGTTACCTAAAGGGGTCCCATTCGGCCACTATGTGTTCCCTTACTTTTATTTTAATTTCTTCACTAATTTATGTTTCTAATGACTTAATTTACCATTCTATCAAGTTATATTAAATTATTTCATCAATTAAGGTCATTTAACATAGTTACATAATAGAAAACTTAAGGAGTTTCAACTAAAGTTCCCACTCTCATTTTAATTTCTCCACTAAACTAAGTTCATATTAGCTTAATTCATCATTATATTAAGTTACATCAATTTATTTCATCCCTTTACCCTATGACACACAATTACATAATGTAAATATTAAGAGAAATTCATTAAAATAAATAAAATTAAATGTAGATTGTATCCACTAACCTTACTTTGGCTCTTTTTTCACCTATTCTTCATTTTCTTTTCATTTTCCTCCTTGAATTTGGCCTTCCTCTCTTTTTTTCTTCTTTTGGCCGAAAATGGAAGGAAACAAAACACCACTTTAATTCATCAATCACAACAATTTAAATACACTACTATGATTTTCTAGTCCTATTTTATATGCTAGTGCAATATCTCCTTCAAATTCTAACTCAAAATCATAAAATTACAAAAGTGCACTTTAGGGTTTTACCTTAATTCCTTAGTTTCTTGGCCTCTCCTTGATGCAAACCCTTTTATATGGGAAAGGGCATAAAATTTTGAGTGTGAGGCTGCAATTTGGGCTAGAGATATGGAGAGAGAGAGCTTAGAAGGAAAAAAATGGAAGGGAGAGAGAGATAGTGCATGGTTCGGATTTTGAAGGGAAAAAAGGGGAGGTTGCTACAATTTTTGAGAGACTTCTAGATGTCTCTACACCTTATCTTATGGCTTATTTATATGCAAAAGGAAAAGCCAAGATTCACTCATTTACTATTTAATCCAAAGGCTTTAAAATTTGCCACTTGTCACTCACTTAATGTAATACCCCTCCGTGTACCCTAGAAGTATTATCATTAATTAATTATTGTTATCTATGTTTAATAAGTGTAAATTGCATGTATAAGGACTTAATTGAAAAACCAAAGTAAAAGAATTGGGGTAAGAATAGAAATAAAGAAAGTTCAAGGACTAATTGGCAAAAGTGAGGTTTAAGTGACATGTGGGCCAATAATTGAGAAAGGGAAGGGGATATTTTGATGGAGGGTGGCCGGCCAAGTCTCTTGGTTTTTCACTCTCCATCTTCATCTTCTCTAACTTCTCTCTCTCATCCTCTCTCTCTCTAAGAATTCTTTGTGTTGGAAAAAAAAAAGAAAAGAGAAGAGAAGTTTTACTTGGATTTTTGTGGTAAGATGATTTTGTTATTCTTTTATGTGTATGGTTCATAGATTAGTTGTTGGTTTCTTAGAGGTGTCTTATGTGTATAGAAGGTGAGCCAAGCAAAGGCAAGGGGAAGGAAACTCTTCAAGGTTGAAGAAGAGAAAGCTCAAACAAGGTATGGGAACTTAGGGTTTTCTTTGTGTGTAAAGTCGTGTGATTTGTCATGAGAGAGGTCTGGAGTGTCTCTCTCCTGTATTTTGTGGATGATTATAAGCTTGAAGATGGATTATAGTTGATAAAATGCATGTTTGAGTTGAAATATGAAAACTGTCTTAAGGATCACTTGACCAGTCTGTATATTTTTGCTCATATCTTGAGCTATAGTTATTCAAATGATGAAATTCCAATTGGTATGGAAACTAGACTTGTAATCCTTGATTTTGTTAGAAGAGACCAAAACCTGATTCTCACTGCATGATAGTGAAAATCGGGATTGATTTCTGATTGTGATTGTAAATATGCCCTTATGAACAGCCTGTGGTTTTTATGTAATATCTCAAGATTTACAAGTCCTATTGAAATGATTTTTGATGTTTTGGAAACTAGAAATGTAAACCTAAAACTTTGTAGAAGATAGTGTTTTCTGAAAAATCCGTTTGGTATGTCGAAATTGAGATGCAATCTGAGTTTGTACATTAATTTACAGGATTTTTGAACAATAATCACTTTAAGGCGGTTGCCCCGTCGTTTTATGTCGCGAGCGCGACTTATGTCGCGAGCGCGACATTAAACGGAAGCCTTGTGTCGCGAGCGCGACTTATGCCGCGAGCGCGACATCAAGAAATGCTCATTTAGGCTATTGCCGTCTGTCGCGAGCGCGACTTATGTCGCGAGCGCGACTCGAAAGAGTGATTCAAAGCCATCGCTGTCTGTCGCGAGCGCGATTATTACCGCGAGCGCGACAAGTGTCGCGAGCGCGACAATCGTCGCGACCGCGACAATAAGCCTTTGTTTTCTATTTTTAATATTTGTATTTTATGACTCTAATTGAGCTTTAAACGTACCTAAGTCATCATAAGTTGTAATGTATAGCGAGAAAACCCTTTCAAAGTTCAAGAGTTTATTATTCAATTATAAGGTAAGTTCCATCACCTTAAATGCATATGATACTTCTTTACTATATGATTGATTTTATATTATGGAATAGCAATATATGATAGAGAAATATTTTGCATTCATTAATGCTATAGTTATATATGTTAATACAATTTCACAAAATATGAAAAGTAATTGAATTAAGCCTGCACTTAAAGACTTGGTCGTGGATAGATAGGCATGCCTATAGGGTTATAGTTGCAGCTGCTATAGTCTGACTCTCATGAGTCCACAGTTGTCTCTATATGAGACCATAGTTTTGACCCAAAAGGGTCCACAGATTTAATACCTTCGGGTATTCACAGATTTGATACCTTTGGTATCCACAGTAACCGTTATCCACTCCCACAGGAAATTGAGCAGGCAAATGAATAAGATAAATGGAATATGTATACAGTTGATGATTTATGTTAAATGGTCCATTGATTTAATCAATCTTCTAATATGTTGTGCCTATACTTTATAATTGCATACTTGTGAATAATATTCATGTGTAAATATTAGTTGTTCCCCACTAAGCTTTATAGCTTAGCACGGGTGTTCATCCGTGTAGGTCCGCAGGGTAGGAAGTTTGGTCAGGGACAAGGTCCACAATCTTATCAGCCAGCATCAATTTAGGAAGAGTGCACTGAAGTATGTAACTTAATTATGTCTTTTTGATAGTTGAGGATAGATTCATATGTAAAGGCATGTAAATATTAAAGCTATGTATGTAACATCAGATAGTATGACTCTCAATGTGGCATGAATAATATAGTATGATGGTGTGTGCACGCATATATATGCATAGATAACTGATGATTCATAATGAATTAACAAAGATAATTGTATAGATAAAAGTAATTAGTAACAGTAATTAGGATTATCTAGTGTAGTCATTACATTTATAATTTATAAATATTATGATATATAACTTCCTAAAATATTATTATAATACATATTATTATAAATATTTCGGCGTTTCCATTAGCAATTGATGGTAATTTACAAGAATTGTAAGGGAGAGAGAATGAAATAGAAATGGAACCGAAGACTTGCCCCAAATCTCTACAAGTTCTTTACCACTAGACTATCATCTTGGTACACCCTTAGTCAAATTTACAAAATAAAAGCTCCAACTTCCAATTTTGTGAGGCTAAATTAACATTCTTGGTTGATGGGTAAAGTTTAGGGATGGCAAGTCGCATGAGTTTGCTACTCCTTTCTAGTCATTTGCTCCTACCTTAATATGATGGATTTGGATAACGGTTAAATGGGTTAGTGATGAATTTAGATATTAATGTTATTACAATTCAGTTTAGATATAAATTACTAAATACCCACAAATTCATTTATAAAATTTAACAATTAAAAATAATATTTATTTTCAAATACTATGTACAATTTATATTATCCAATATATATTTAGATGATAGTATGAATTTAGAATAAATTAAATTAAAATACAGTTTATTAACAATATTAAATATTTAGTCAAATTTTATATTTAATTGAATATTTAAATGAATTTGATTAGTATTCGGATAATTATAATCAAACAGATATTGGATTTGGTATTTTGGATATCTACACATATTTGATTGGAATATATTTATAGGTGGCAGAGTTTAAAATTGAATGTGGTATTATTTTTAATATATTTAAATGATTTATAAGATATAAGTAATAATAATAATATTATTATAATAATTAAGTTTGTTTTACAGCTAATTAAAATAAAATTTTATTTATTAATCAATTTTATGATTAAAGTACAAATAATTATGAATTTAAATTTATATAAAAATATAAAATAGAAATTATAAATTATATTATATATAAATTATCAATATTTTAAACAATAATTAATAAATAATACTGTTTTTTTGGTCAATTGTACATTTAATATATAGATCCGCAGATGGCTCAATCAGCACGCTTCCCCAGTAAAGTACAAGGCGGCCAATTTTTCGTCTCTTCTTGCGTGGACGTGGTCTATCTCTTAGAACGTTGATTAGTACAGTGCCACCAAACCAATTAAATATCTACTTTCTTCCTTTTTTTTATTTGTTATTTTTAAAAAAATTTCATATTTTATTTAGCTATTATTTTTAAATTTTTAATATAATATAATTTATTTTTTTAATAAAATTAAAATTAATCAAATTTAATATTAATTAAATAATTTAATATTAAATTTAAATATATTTATTATTTTTTAATTTTGATGAAAATAATAAAAATAATTAATAAAAAAAATGAAGGGAATAATTTTATTTTATTTCTCTTTCAAGTTTAAACTAATCGACTGCCACACACACTCGCCCAGTCAATTATATCGGTGGTAGTCAAAAATTCTCTCAATCTCTTTATTCATTGGTCCCCGGCATTTAATTTTCAGCTATTAATCTATAGATATATGTGATTTCAAATCATGATAGTCTTACCTAAATCGTTTGACCCACTTTTCTTTTTTTACAATCTTTTTCATTTATTGTGAAATTTCAATTGCTATAATATAATTAATTGTTCAACAATAATATAACAAGGGAGAGATAAGTATAATTTGAAATGAAAATAAAGTAAATTAGCTGTAAAATAAAAGTTGTGTTTGTAAATCATAAATAGCATAAACAATCGAAAAAAGTCAAATTACACGTATCGTATAATAGATCGAATTGAATTAGATCATTTTGCGGATTAGATGGATTAGGATTTAAACACATTTTCATCGGACGGGATCAAAATTTGATGCCAAATAAAGAAAAAATTAATTTTGAATATGAAGCTCTCATTCTAAAATTGTACGTTTAGCCTAATATTCATTCCATTCCATTTTAAAATTTATTTTTTTATTTTTTACGAAAATTAAGAAAATGCTTAAAACACTTCAATTTCATAAAAAAGTATAGTAATTGATAAAAATATTATTTTATATTTTCAAGAATTTTATTTAATTTTAGTTAAAAATAGAGAGTAATAAGGAAGAAAAATATTTAATAAGTTATATAATAAATAAGAGTATACATGTAAATATATTTTTTAAATTTAAAAAAAAAATATTTTAAATATAATAAAATAAAATAGAAAAAATATCTCTTAAAATGAAACGCTGGAGTACCATCACTTCATTTGCTATCCATATAATGTGTGCAATTATTATATAGAGTGGATGTATACAAATTTGTTATTTGGTTAAAAGCCAGGGTGACTCCTTCTATGGTTAAAACTATGAGTAAACTCCATCTCCTACTATTGTGGCAAGCATGTCTGGCTGTAGCTGGCCGGCCGGTGGGGGATGTTTCAGTTCCGGTGAGAAGAGAGGTTTATGGTAATGGGGAAATTTTTGATATTACTCATAGGATAAACCCAAAGATGCCGGCATGGGGCAGTAAGGACGGGATGGGCCAATTCTTAAAGCTTGTGGGTAGCATCAAGAATGGTTCCCTTGTTAATTCTTCTGAAATGAAGCTATCGACACACACTGGCACTCATGTTGATGCTCCATCTCATGTTTATCAATCCTACTACGATGCTGGCTTTGACACCGACACACTTGACTTGAAGCTGCTTAATGGTAACAATTTTATTGATTTTCTTTAATTTTTTTGTATGAGTTTTAAATAATCATATATATCATGAAATAATTTCATTCCAGAAGCTGGCCAAGCCAAAATGTGAATTTATTATATATCTGATTGTTTTTCTAACTTTCTTGGCATTAAGTTGACAATTATGATACGTAACTTGTCAAAGTTAAACACAACTCACATGTAATTAATATTATATTATTACACATCTCGTCAAGAAAATCTCTCTCCGTAATTTTCTTGCCTTATAAATCAACAAAATTTTATCAAATAAAGCCTATCATATTATATACTCACTCCCACCATGAACTTGGGTACATGCAAACTCTTTTTGCCCCTGTATGCCATTCTGCTGACCTTAGCCACCGTAGTCCACGGGGGGCGGGTCCTGGCGGCCGACAAAGAACTCATTGCTAGGAGGAGAGAAGAGTATAGTAATGGGAAAATTTATGACATCAGCCATAGGTATGTAAACGACATGCCGTTGTGGGAAACCAAAGAAGGACTTGGACAGTTCCTTTGGCTCAGACAAAGCATGAAGAATGGGTCGATCTACAATGGATCGGATATGTCGATGCTCCCAGCCATTTTTATCAATCCTATTATGATGCTGACTTCGATGTTGATTCTCTTGACTTGACCGTGCTTAATGGTAACCTATAATTGCATTAAGATGTGAAAGTTAAAAAGATTAGTTAAAATTTAAAGATGTTTCTTAATAATCAAAAAATAAAAATAAAAAACATTGCTTAATTATGTACTGTATATCCTTTTAATTCTTTTTGTTCTTGTTTAATAGGTCCTGCACTATTAGTTGATGTTCCAAGGAATACAAACATTACTGGTAAGTGTATAGTCTATTTTCATTTTTAATCTTGTTTAACAGGACAAAAATATTAGGAAATTCTTACTTTATTTCTTTAGCATGTATACAAAATAATATATGCTTGTTTGTTACAGCTGAAGTTATGAAATCCTTGAAAATTCCGAAAGGAATACGTCGCGTGTTATTTAGAACTTTAAATACTGATAGGTAATTTTTTTTCTTTATTTAAAATAATAATCGAAAATTTTTGTCTAAATTAGATTTATGATTTATGTATGTATAATAAAGCCAGCTACCAATGTCTTCCAAAAGAATTAACTTTTTGCATTACAAGAAATGAATATTAATTAATTGTAAAGCTATTCTTATGAAATAGTAAGGAATTATTAGTAAAATGTAAATTTCCTATAATCTAAGATCATATACAATTAATTGGTATTGAGAAAATTTAGAATTCAACTCTATTGATTTTACAGAAAGCTTATGTTCAAAAAGGAGTTCGACTCTAGTTTTGTGGGGTTCATGAGTGATGGAGCAAAATGGCTGGTGGAGAACACAGACATCAAACTTGTTGGTGAGCATATATATTAATATTATAGACTATCTTTCTTTATTGATAAAACTATTTTTCTATTTTTAATATATATATATATATATATATATATATATATATATATATATATAAATACACACACACACATTTTTTCGCAAGATAATATGCATAAAATATTTATTTAATATTCTCTCTCTATATTGGTAAGATAATATTATTTCCTTCTTTCTATAAATTTAGGCCTGATTTTCTCTAAATTTGTTGTTGATATTGAATAAAAAAAGGCCTTGATTACTTGTCTGTTTCTGCCTACGTGGACGCCCTTCCAACACATCTTCACTTCTTAAAAAGCAGGGTAAGAAAACCTTCTCATGGCTAATTTTTCTTGTATACTAACACTGGCTTTTTTTTTTTTTTTAATTTTTTTCCCTTTTTATTTGTTTTGTTATGTAATGGATTTTTTTTTTAATATGTAATTTAAGTGCAATTATTAATTAATGCTTTTTTATTTTTAGGAAATAATTCTGGTGGAGGGCCTGAAACTCGACGACATTAAAGCAGGACTATATAATCTCCATTGCTTGCCTCTAAGGCTGCTTGGTGCTGATGGATCACCAACTAGATGCATTCTTATTGAATGATTTTCTTCTTTTTCTTTTTTTTTTCTTGTTGAAATTAATTAGTGATTTTCTTTATTTCTATTTTTGTGTAACTTATTTAAATTTCGATATAAATAATTTAAAAATTAATTCTAAAATATATGAATCATAGATAGGGCCAAATTGAAATGATAAAAGAGAACTGTGTCCTAAAATAATTTAGGTATGGCCAAAATGATTTAATTTAAGACCAACGACCAATCATAATAATCTAAACACATTGACATCATTGACAAATTTCTCGTTGAGAAATTAAATGAAAAGTCAAAAATCGTGACCAAACTCCATCTCCTCCTTTTCACCTTACTCTACTCCCGCCTACACTCGATCTCTTCTTTCTCAACCGCCGATGAAGCCTACCCCGCCGTCACCGACGGATCCTGCGGTTCAATCTGCACCGACGAAGGAAACCTTCTCCTCCTCCCTAAGAGAAGGGACGAGCACGGGAAGGGGAGAATCATCGACATCAGCCATGGATACGTGAACGACATGCCGTCTTGGGGTTCCACAGAGGGAAGCGGACAGGTGGTCCAGCTGGTGAAGAGCATGAAGAACGGCTCCCTCACCAACGGCTCAGTGTTTAAGCTGTCTGTACACTCCGGCACCCATATCGACGCGCCGGGCCACGTTTACGATCATTACTTTGACGCCGGCTTCGACGTTGATACCCTCGACCTTGAAGTTCTTAATGGTAATTAATTTTAAAATCAATACTGGTATGATTAATTAACTTCTAAATTAAATTGATTTATTAGGCTAATATCAGTTCATTTTTTAATTTGGATTATTATTTTTTTAATCGAATAGGTCCAGCACTGTTGGTTGATGTTCCAAGGAATAGCAACATAACCGGTATTCTTGTTTTATTATTAATTTAAATTATTATTATTATTATTATTATTATTATTATTATTATTAATTTAAGTCTTTAAATTCTGTCATTTTATATGTTTACATACTTAATAGAATAAAAATTATTATTATAAAAAAATAATTAACCTGAGATAAATAAAAGAAAAAAAAGAATAATATTTCCAGAGATGATTTATTGTATTGTTCTTGTGACAGCTGAAGTGATGAAGTCTCTAAATATTCCCAAGGGAGTAAGCCGTGTGCTCTTCAGAACTTTGAACACCGACAGGTTATTTCTAATTTATTTAACAAATTAAGTAAATCAGTGTTCATTCTCTTCATTATATATATGTTGAAGCTATTAATGAAAAAGAAATTGAGGAAAAATTAAATTAAAGAGGGAATGAAGCTGAATCATATTAAAAAGCTTACTTAACTAATTCCCCATATTTGGATCTGAAAATGCAATTAACTAAACCCTTACACTAATAATTTGTTTGGATGAAATTGGCCATAATATGATATAGTGCGGTATTATAGTTATTATTAATACCTTTGACAAAATGGTATGATATAGTTTAATAAATAATTTTACAGGGAAAAAAGTTAAAAAAAATAAAATTAATTTGGATGAATTTAGAGTATATAAGATTAATATTATATTAACATATAATGGAAGTTATCAAAATCAAACGATGTAGTAAGGAAAAATATAGAAAATCATGCAAAATCAATAAATTTTTGGTTTAAATTTTCTATAATTGTGATTAAAAAAGTGTCGGTATTTGGTTATAACTTGACCGCATCAAAATATTTGAAAAATCTAAATTTGATAAAAATAAATAAATAAATAAAAATCTTATCAAAATGAACTAATAACCAAATATTTCTTTATATCACTCACCGAATAATAACTAATATTTTCTTACATCTCTGATCAATGTGAACCGATAATAAAAATTCTTGCTAGAGATCAAGCCGATAATCAATTTGAAAAATCTTATTGGGTTAAATGGCTGTCATTTTAAAAATTTTGATTTTTAATTTTTTTTATTATTATCCGAATCAATAACTGAAATTCGCAAATTTTTTTAAATAAGATTGAATTAAACTAATCGAATTAGTTGGATTTGGTTTTCAATTATAATCAAACTATGGTCTCCCTCTGTTTGTCAATTGATGGTGGGCACGGTATGCTCAATAGCTATGACTTCATTAGTGCATAAATTAAGACTTTGCTTTTAGTTTTGCAAAGCTATAAAGATTACTGTAAGATAAGCTTATCTCTCTCCGTCTCTATCTCTTCTCTATGGTTTTGGTTGCATAAAGCATTCCCGAATACGAAATGAAAGAATTTCTGTCTGAAATTGAACTTAGGTTGTTTCCAGGCAGCTTATGTTGAAAAAGGAGTTCGACTCGAGCTACGTTGGGTTCATGAGGGATGGAGCAAAATGGCTGGTGGAGAATACTGATATCAAATTTGTTGGTAAGATTAGAAATTAATTATATGCTGCAAATCTGGTGGATCTTATTTTTATTTGCAATTGTTTTCAATACGTGTATACAAAAATTAATTGTTAACACAGAATTATTACTGTTGTAAATAATATTAGTATATATGTAGGACTTGATTATTTGTCTGCTGCTGCCTACGTTGACGCCAATCCAGCACATCTTGTTTTCCTCAAAAGCAGGGTTACAAAATTCCATCAAATTAATTTCTGTTTATATGTTTGGTACTGTTTGAAATGTAATACCAACGCAGCAATTAAAAATGCAACAGGAAATAATTATAGTGGAGGGATTAAAACTAGACAACATTAAACCAGGATTATATGATGTCCATTGCTTACCTCTAAGGTTGCTTGGTGCTGAGGGATCACCAGCAAGATGTGTTCTTGTCAAATAACTTTCCTAATCAGAATACAACAATTGACATTTTACGGTTGGTATATATTCAGAAGAATTCTTGTTTATTGGTTCCTTAAAAATCATGGTAAGAAAATCCTTCGTCTGAATGCATTTACTTTCGTTCATGTAACCGTTTCGTTTCATTTATCCTATTTTATGAGTGTTATGTATATGGTTTTTTTTTTTTTATTATAATTTGAGTGCCTACAACTTGACAACATATATAAAGACAGTATACTGACACTTAACGATAAAAATCAGTAAGTTCATTGTCGATTTCTGATACTATTTTTCTAAATAATTTTACTGTAATATTATTATCAGTTTTTGATACATAATTTTTTAAAATAATTTTATTATGTCATCACTTTTGAATTTTATAAAAATTACGCCATTTAAAAAAAAAAATCAGATGGATGAGGCTCGACTTTCTTTGTTAATTTTTGACTCTTCATTTTCTCTTGAAAAAAGAAGAAGAAAAGTAAGGTAATAAATAAGGCAGAAACGTTCAAAATCCAAAAGGAAATTTCTCATCCATATCCATGGGTACATTAATCATATATCTTACCATATAAAAGAAAATCACTCATTACCTTATAAAAACGAAATTCAAATAAGTAAAAATACCCAAATACAATAGGAAAAGAATAAATTAATTAAAAGTGAAAAAATGAAGACTAGAGACCAAATTTGCCTCTTCATCATTTTGCTCTACTTCTGCCTCCTCTTCACTTTGCTTTATTCTTTGAGACCTACTTATACTTCTATCCCAGCCTGCCGTCCTCCGCTCGCCTATGACCACCGCATACCGTCGTGGGCGTCTCCCGATAATGGTATCGGACAAGTAGTCCGGCTAATGAAGAGCATCAAATATGGCTCGCAGGCTCACCACCACTATTATGACACCGGACTCGATATTGATACTCTTCGTCGTCATTGGCTTCTTAAAGGTAACGAACAATTTAATATTATAAACTTGAATTTGTAAATTTTTGTATGAATTTTTGTTTAATCTTTAACCAATTGGAGAAGCCATGTTCGTTGATATTCCAAGGAATAGTAACATAACCGGTAGGTGTTCATTCTTTTATATATATATATATATAATGCAGTTATTTTCTGTTTTTGAATATATTTGTAATATTTAAGAGTCTAAATTACAGCTGAAGTCTTGAAATCCTTCAATATTCCCAAGGGAGTAAAACGAGTTTTCTTCAGAACTTCAAACAATAAAAGGTACTTTCTTAATTATATAACATCTGAATGGCTTTAATTTTATTTGTGTTGTGCAACTTTTTCAATGGATCGTCGCAGGAGTAGAACTATGTGACTTTCTAATGATTTTTTGTCTATAAAATTGTAATTTCTTTTTGAAAAAGAATTAAAAAATATATATTTTTTATTGTAACATATTATTATTTGCCCTAGAGAGTTATTTAAATAATATTTATATTCATTTTAGATTGGATTTTTATGCGTAAAACTGTATGAAAGTTATTTAATTTTGCTAGGACTCTTTGTATATTTACTTTTTTTAAATTTCTGAAACCCTGTATATATATTACTCATTTAGCATAGATAATAATGTTCAAATTGCTATTTTTCTCTTTATTATTAGTATGTTTTTGTATTGTGATCTTATTTCTAAATGACTTACTCAAAAAATTGTCCTTTATACAGGGCAAGTATATGTGCATATAGGACCGGAGAGGAGTAAGTGCTGTCCGTTATTATTTAAATTAGTATTTATGAATAATGGTAATTTACAATTAAGATAAGCAAATTAAGTTAAAATTTATAGGAATTTGAAACTGGTACAGGCATAACCAACAAGAGAGAAAAAAGAAATCTAAAATGAACTGTACATTATTTGTAAATAATAAATATTATTGATTCCATTTGTCAAAGAATACATAAACCTAATATAGGTAAATAATGGTCCTAATCTGAATTTAATTAGATTATCTTTAGGGATCCTGTGTTGATGAAGAAGTTTGAGTGGAGCAGTGTTGGCTTTACGACGGATGGAGCAAAATGGCTGGTAAAGAACACTGATATCAGATTTGTTGGTAAGTTAATATTACCATTCTAAAATATTATTAAACAAAATTCAAAATTTTCTGTATTTTTTAATTGAATTAATCGAATCTACCGACATTTCCAAATGAAGTTCTTTAACTTTTAATTAGTCTAAATTCAACCTCCCACTTCAATTATATGTGTTCAATAAAAGTAAAATTTATAATCTTAATAAACAAAACGAAACAATTAAATATTCAAATATATATATATATATATAAAGAGCATAAAAATAACTTTTTTCTTGTATATATGTGACTGATATATATATTGTTATAAATTATATATAGGAGTTGATTACTTGAGTGCTGGTACCAATGAAGATGCCATTGAAGCACATCTTGTTCTTCTTAAAAGCAAGGTAAGTAAATCATACGACCAATCTCTTGCAATCCTACAATTTCCTAATTTTACTGTATTTTTTTAAAAAAAATTATTTTTATTTTTGCTAAATTACTTCATAAAAAAAAAAATAAAAAATGTTATGCTAATTATGCATGAAAATGTTTCAGAAAATCATTCTGGTGGAGGGATTAATTCTTGACAGCTTTAAACTAGGGAATTATAATGTCATGTGCTCACCTATAAGGTTGCAGTTAACACAGCAATTTGATTTCATAGAATTATTGCTGGTAATTTTCAAACCTAAAGATTTAATCCAATTTTTCCTTAAATATTTACTTTTAATTGTGATTCTGCTGCTGCTCCTTTGTTGTTGCTGCACCTGCGTTATGACTTTTTGTAAGAAATTTTTTGAAGAGAACTCCATGAACTATCCGAAAAAATAAAGGATCTTCTTTTACTTAGTGCCAAGAATTATTATTATAGATAGACTAAGTCAATGTTAAAAGCAACTCTATATATATATATATATATATATATATATATATATATCAAGTTTGCTTCATCATATTTTATAAATTTAATATACCAAACAACGGTTGAATTTTTTTGGTTTTACCAACCGGGCACCTAATTTTACTTGTAAATTTAATTAAAAAAAAAAAAAACTCCATAAACCTAACATGTTGATCTAGACTGACAAAATCCAACATGGATATTGTGATCAACTCAATACTTTAGATAAGTGATGAAATGGCATAATTGAAATTTTATCAATATTTTATCCCTCTTTTCTTATATATAGTAGTCGGAAGGATGTTACCATTTATTCACATAAAGAGGGTGTGAATCAATTGTAGTGTACATGCTAAATTATGTCAGCCTAGATCAACATTTTATGATACAAAGAAGGCTATTAATTACTAAAATTACAATTCAAATGTCAAGTTGGCTAACAACCCTATTTGATGCCCCTTCCATCCTAAATTATTCTAATTATAAGTTTTAAGATAATAGAGAAATATACACTTCATCGGTTTAATTAGAATTTGCTCTTTGGACCAAAGTATGGCTGTAAAGGTATGAAATTAAAATTCAAAATGATTGATGGAAGAAAAGCGCCTCTGCGAAATCTTCTACACAAGCTACGTACAATATTTTGAAAAATGAATGAATTCATCAACCGAATTTATAATTAAAAGAAAAATTCACTCCAGTCGTGGACATGAAGTGTAATGCATGGGTATGTTGAGTGAATCGATGCAAAAGAGTAGCAACTGTGGAAGGGGAGGTTTCATTCTTTATGCTAAAGTGATTCCATATTGTCATGTTGCACCCAGAAAATGACAAAAGAATGATGCCATGCTCATGTTAAAAGCAACATACAAAGAGCTAAATGATAAACTATATGAAATAATAGAGTTGACTCATTGAACAACCATGTGAATGATTACTTATCAATTAAACGTTCACTTAATCAAGACATTAATTCACTTTTGAACTACTATAAACGGAGATGTTTGGGTTTCACAATCTCACATCCTAAAGTAGTAAAACTAATATCAAGATTAGTAGGTAGAATCCAAAAATGGGTGGGAAAGGAGTTGGTGTTTCGGGCATAATTGTGATGTTCCTTGTGATGATTGGGGTAGCAGAGGCACAGACTCCTCCAGGAATAGCAAATAACCCAAGTCAAGCAAGGTGTTTGGATAAAAACTATAAAACCTGTTATAATTTGGTGCATGTTTGCCCTAAGTTCTGTCCTAATGGCTGCACTGTTAATTGTGTTTCTTGCAAACCTGTCTGCTCTCCTTCCCCTCCCACCACCACTCCTCGACCTCCAACCACATATCCACCACCTCCAACTACACCCTCTACGCCAACGCCAGCACCTCCTACTCCTACACCTTCTCCGCCACCACCATCTCCTACACCATCAACTCCTTCGCCTCCGACTCCAGCTCCACCCACTTCTACACCCTCTACACCATCTCCGTCACCACCAACACCGTCCTCTCCATCACCTCCTACACCATCTCCATCTACTCCTAGTGGAAATCCACCTCCATATTCACCTCCTACTCCTACACCTTCTCCACCATCACCCTCAACGCCAACACCATCCTCTCCATCACCTCCTACACCGTCTCCATCTACTCCAAGTGGGAATCCTCCTCCATCAAAGACAGCCAAGTGCAGAAACAAAAGCTACCCTCAATGTTACAACACTGAGCATTTTTGCCCTGCCTCTTGCCCCGGTGGATGTGAGGTTGACTGTGCCACTTGCAAGCCTGTTTGCAGTAAGCCCTTTCCTTTTACAATGTTCAAATCATCATATTAAACTAATTCTTTACTGTCTTCTCCTTCTATATGCAAAAGTTTGACCAATTAATTTTCTTGTTTAAAAAAAAAAATACATGCTAAACTTTGGTGTGGTATGATGGCAGATTGCGACACACCAGGAGCAGTATGCCAAGACCCTCGTTTCATAGGCGGGGATGGCATCACCTTCTACTTCCATGGGAAGAAGGACAAAGACTTTTGCCTTGTTTCAGATCGTAATCTTCACATAAATGGCCATTTCATTGGAAGGAGGAATCGGAAGATGTCAAGAGACTTCACTTGGGTCCAATCCACTGCTATTCTCTTTGATAAACACCAAGTCTACCTTGCTGCTCTTAAAACCTCCACATGGGATGACTCAGTGGATCGCCTTGCCCTCTCTTTCGACGGAGAACCCATTACTCTGCCTGAGTATGAAGGCAGCGTTTGGCAATCCAAATCTGTAACTATCACTAGAACAACCCACACTAACAATGTGGTAGTTGAAGTAGAAGGGAAGTTGAAGATCACAGCCAGGGTTGTGCCTATAACCGAACAAGATTCAAGAATTCACAACTATGGTATTGCAAAAGATAATTGCTTTGCTCATCTTGATCTTGGGTTCAAGTTTTATAGTCTAACTGATGAAGTGAATGGTGTGTTGGGGCAGACTTACAGAGCTGGTTACGTAAGTCGTGTAAATGTGGGTGCTAAAATGCCTGTTTTAGGAGGCAACGAAGAGTTCCAAACTTCAAGCCTCTTCGCTGCCGATTGTGCAGTTGCTCGATTTAATGGATTTCAAACAGAAGGTTCTCTGCAGGATTTTGAGTTTCCAGAATTGAGCTGTTCAAGTGGAATTGATGGTCAAGGAGTAGCCTGCAAAAGATAGGCTCTAAATCTTTATATTAATTATTTAAATGATAAACGAATAAGATTGGGGAATGACTCGAACCGAGATCTTTCCTTAAATGTAAGGCAGTGTGCTGCTCAAATATTTCATTAGAGACAAAGAATAAGATTGTCAAACTGTGGTTATGGAGGTGAAAAAAAAGCCTCTAATGCTGCGAAGTCATAAGAATACGTATTATACTAATGACAATATAATGATCCAATTTTTATTTGTCTATCTTCTTCAATAATTGTGGTCCTTGCAGAAAAATAATTCAATACCTGTAACGGCAAGTTGTTTGATAATGACAAAATATAATCTTTCGTTAACATTTAAGATTTATTAATGAAGGCAAGTATATGATTTAATGGTCAAATTCTATGGGAAAATATATATTATTATTATTGTTTTGGTCTGCTACTTAATCTTCGTAGTTCATTGACTACAGACTACAAAAGAAATCAATTTAATTTGAGGTAAGTAGATTAATTTTTACACTAAATTTAATGTACATAAAGGGTAATTAACCTATCTAATAATTAAGAAGAAATCAACAATCATGAAACTAAACAAGGTGACTCTGCATTTATGCGAAGAATCGAATAATTTCGTGTCATATGAATAAAGAATTCTAAAGGAGTGATGTGTTTTCAAGATTGCTTGTATTGAACTTGCTTGTACATTCTTCTCATCCCGTTATTTTTGTGGCCTGCATAAGAACAATTAAGAAACTTGTAATTAGTTAAATGACGTGATTAAGCACAAAATCACTTTGGTTGTTCATTGAAGGAGGCACAAACCTGATCTCTGTCTCCTCCTAGATTTAACAATACGAGGTATAAACACACCAGTTCCTCCATTTCCATTTCTCCACAAATTTACAAGCCAAGATGGCGCTAAACTATTGCTCTGAGTCTCCCAGCAACTAAAGTAGCTTCCTGCTGGTTGAATTGTAATAGCAATTGATCTGTGCAAGCTCTGCCTAGCGTTAGTTCCAGAGTTTGGATATCTGGGTTCAAAGAAATCTTCATCATCGTCTGCTGTTAAAATCAAAATTTGCTTTCTAAGTTCATCATAGAAAACATCATCTTCATCCACAGCTTCATGCATCTGATCATGATCATCCATTTGTGGTTCCCTACTTAGTTTGTTTAATCTGTTAGTGATGAAATTGGATTTTCATTTTATAGATAAATCTGTAAAGGAAGAAAGGGAAGAAACTTGTAGGCTTATGGTCAAATATTACAGCCGGTTTGGATGAAATGTCTCCAAATGTGTCCAACTCTAAGAATTATTCTTATTTTTGTATGTTAGCAAATGTCTTTTACTTACAAGTTTCATTGATGTGCTCCATCTAGTTTTGTGCTTACATCAACGGATTGTTTTGGGCATTAATCATATAGTAAAAATCAAGTAGAGGAATCACCAAATTGACCACTAACTAGACCTTGCACATCTATCATGAACATGCACACTCAACTCTCAAGGGGATGACATATATTTCTTTTTCTTTAACAACAAAAAAAATCTTGAGGTTGTTTCGAGCTTAAACAGTTGATGAAGAGCATAAGAGTTTCCTTAACCAATGGAAAACTGGATCTGGACCTTATTACTTGTATGAATGCTGATGTGTCCCACTCACCATTGTAAGCTAGAGCCTAAAACCTCCAATTCAACTCTTTCACATATACAGAAACCGTTGTGAAGGTTGTTCATTACCAACATTGATGCAATTGTCTGAAGCATTAACCACCATATGCATCATACAATTGGCTGGAGCAAACTCTGATGACAAATATATGCACCAAACAATGGTTGTCAGCAAATTTAGATTGCCCATTTCACTCATAATGTGATTTAGGATTATGTTTTAGGACATTTTCAAAATATCAAAATGAAAGTTGTTTTGTGACTTGGATTTTTCTGGGTTTTATTTGTGATTTATACCGGTCAGATTTACTCCACTCTGTTAAAAGCACTTGGTCCAAAGGAGCACATATCATCAGCATTACTTTCCCTGTTCTCAGAAGCATTAGGTACATGTATTGCATACATGTCTATCATGTCTTCTTTTAGAGAATTCAACTATACTTTCATCAAATCTAATATGTGGTATGAACTATTCCCATTCACAATACGGGCAAAACTGTTGGAAGAAAGCAAACAACAATAAGAAGTAAACGGGGCAATAGTAAAGTGCAATAACAAAAAGAAAACAGAGGATGAAATATAAAGAAAAGAAAAACAGAGGATAAAATATTCTTGTTTTTAAATCTAGATATGTAATAAAGGGAAATAACGTGCCTTTAAATAGGCATTACAAAGCAACCAAACCTCTAGAAAATCTTAACTTACATCAAATATTTTAGCCACTACTTTAAGCACTTATTCCACTAATTTAAAAACAGAAAATAAAGGAACTCACTAACAGATAAATAAGGAACCAACTAACAGTTGTAAACGACTTGGTTAATGAGCTAATATTACAGTTGTAACTTTTGAATTATTTTTCAATACTCCCCCTTGATTCAAAGTTGCACACTTCAAGTTGATTTCTGAAATAAACATGTTTTTCACGAGGAAGTGATTTTGTAAGGATATCTACGACTTGCTCATTGGTGTTGCAATTTCAACTGAACTTGACTTTCAGCTACCAACTCACGAATGAAATGAATTCAAATGTCGATGTGTTTTGTACGCCCATGAAATGCTGGATTCTCGCTCATTGTAATTGCATATTTGTTATTGCACCATATCACAGTTGCACCTTTTTTTGTTCTTCCCAAAAATCAACTAGTAAATGTCTAAGCCACACAGCTTGACATGCTGCTAAAGTTGCAGCAGCATTGACTTCAGAGGAAGATAATGCAGTGGTTGCTTGCTTCTTCGAACTCCAGCAAATAGCACCTGAACCAAGACTGAAAATGTAACCAGAGGTGCTCCTTCTATTTTCCAAACAACCAACCCAATCGCTGTCAGTGTAGCTAGCTAATTCGAAATTTGAAACATGACTGTACCACAATCCAAAATCATTTGATCCAGCAATGTACTGCAGTACTTGTTTTGCAGCTCCATAATGATGTTTTGTTGGATGGTGCATAAACTTGAAAATAACTCCAACTGAGAAAGCAATGTCAGGCCGTGTATGTGTCAAGTAAATCAAACCACCTACAAGACTTCTGAATTATGTTGCATTTACATACTCAGTGCCACCATCAACCTGCAACTTTTCATTTAAATTTATAGGTGTAGCAGCAATTTTGCAATTCAGCATATTGAAATTTTTAAGCAAATACGTAGCATATTTTCTTTGTGACAAAAAGATCCCATCATCTGCTTGAATCACTTCTAATCCCAAAAAATAATGCAGCAAACCAAGATCAGACATATCAAATTTCTTCTTCATGCAAACTCTAAATTCATCAATAAGATAAGATGATGAACCCATGTATATCATATCATCCATATAAAGGCAAATAACGAGAAGATCATTTTTACCTTGCCTTTTCACATACAAATTGGGTTCATTCTTACTTCTTTCAAAACCATTATCAAGAAAGTAAGAATCTATTTTACTGTACCATACCCGTGGAGCCTGCTTCAACCCCTAAAGAGCTTTTTGCAGCTTGTACACTTTCTCTTCTCCGCCTTTGACAGTAAATCCTTTAGGCTGAAAGACATACACCTCCTCTTGCAATTCTCCATTCAAAAAGGCTGATTTAACATCAAACTGATACACAGGCGATTGCATTTGTGTAGCTAATGCTAAAACAGCTCTAATTGTCTCAACACGAGCAACAGGAGAAAATATTTCTTCGAAATCAATGCCTTGCTGTTATGCATACCTCTTCGCCACCAACTGAGCTTTGTGCTTTTGAATACTTCCATCTGAATGGTACTTTGTTTTAAACATCCATTTCAAGCCAATTGCATCCTTTCCATCAGGCAAGTCCACCAGCTTCCATGTCTCATTTCTCTATATTGCTGCCATTTCTTCTTTCATGGCATCATGCCATTCTTCTTTCTCTACTACTTCATCAAAGGTTACTGGATTAGCTACGAACAATGCTTGCGTAGTTTCATAAATCTCCCTTAAAGACCTGAATTTTCTTGAAAGAGTATCATCGAAAGTTGAACCTCTGTTACTTGAACTCAAGATTGGTGAATTTAAGGGGAATAAGCTCAAAGAACTTGGAAGATCCAGCAGTTGCACTTTAATTTTTGGACCTTCATTTTCAGTTTGAATTTCAAGTTGAACACCATTTGAATTTTCTTGCCAATTCTAGCTTGCCTTTTCATTGAAAACAACATTCTTGCTTATAATAACTTTGCCGCTAATTGAGTTATACAACCTATATGCTTTAGATTGTGTACAATAACCAACAAAAATACATTTTGTTGATTTTTCATCAAGTTTGCTACGATTATGTGAATTAACTAAAGCATAGGCAATATAACCAAAAACTTTCAAATGGCTTACCCAAGGTTTCCTCTCATTCCAAACCTCATATGGAGTCCGATTTTGAACAACCTTTGTTGGTGATAGATTCAACAAGTGAACAGCAGTAGCTACTCCTGTGCAAATCTCATTCGGCAATCCTTTTCCTTTCAGCAAATTTCTTGCCATCGCAACAACAATCCAATTTTTTTGTTCAGCGACACCGTTTTGCTCCGGCGTGTATGGAGCTGTCAACTTTCTATGCACTCCATGTTATTCACAGAATTGAATAAATTCATGAGATAAAAATTCACCTCCTCTGTCAGTTTGAAGAGTCATGATGCTTCTTCCACTTTGCTTTTCAACAAGGGCCTTGAACTTCTTGAAGGTCTCAAATGTTTTTGACTTGCTTTGTAGAAAATACACTCATCTCAGGTGACTAAAGTCATGTAAATAACAAAAAATATCTACTCCCACCAAACGATTTTGTTTGCATAGGACCACACAAGTCAGCTTGTATAATCTCTAGGCAACTAGACGCCATTCCAGACCTTCCTGTAGGAAATGGTTTTTTACATTATTTCGTATAAATTCACCCTTCACAAACATCTATGGACTCAATTTTAGGCAGCCCGAAAACCATTTCCTTTTGACTTAACAACATTAGACCTTTTACATTTAAATGCTCATACCGCAAATGCCATGATCTAGACTCACTAGCTTCTCTGACAATAAGTGCATGACTTTTAACACTAGAAATCTCAAGAGGAAACAGTTTGGTGTCATGTGAATATCAACTACAATTTGATATGATTTTAAGATACATCATCAAACACAATAAAATATCCCGTGGTCATAAGTTGCCAAACACTCAATAAATTTTATGACAAACTATGAATGTAATAGACATCATAGAGAAGCTTTACATTACCATGTTTATTTTTTATTGCCACGGTGCCTTTGCCTTCCACTTGAATCTTCTTGCTATCTTCTAATGTCACCTTTTGTTTGAAAGTTTCATCTAGTTCCTTGAACAGTAACTGTGCACCAGTCATGTGATAAGAGCATCCACTGTACAAGAATCAAATGTTGCTGCTGTCAATTTCTTCTTGATGAGCCATGAACAGTTTGAGCTCTTCTTCTTCTTCTTTTTCTTTTTCTTCTTCTACATAACTTCCTTGCTCTTTTTTTTTCGGCAATCAACTTTTATGTGCCCAAACTGTTTGCAGTAATAACATTGAACACCATTTTTGTTGCCTTCTTGTTGTAATGTTTGATTTTGGTGCTCATTACCTCGACCTGCCACAACCACCTCTTCCACGAAATCATCCTCTGCCACGTCCTTTACTGCTTGCTTCTTTTGCTCATTTTTTTGGTGTGATGTCTTCCCCTTCACATGAAATGCCTTTTCATCACTCTAGTCATATGTTCTGTTCAGCCTCATCTCATAGGATTGCAATGAACCCATCAATTTATCAAATGTGTAGGTAGCCAAATCTTTAGATTCTTCTATAGCTGCTACTACATGATCAAACTTTGGAGTTAAACTTCTCGACACTTTAGCAACTACGGTTTGATCAGAAATCTTCTCTGAATACGATCTCATTTGATTAACAATTGCATCTACTCTAGACAAAAACTCTTGCATTGATTCTCCACTTTTTATGTGCAAGGTTTCAAATTCTCGACGAAGGGTCTAAAGTTTCACTGTTATGAATTAGAGAAAGAGAAGGAGATGAGAGATAGAATATGGATAAGGGAGAAGCAGAACAGAGAAGATTTAGAGAGAAGGAAGATTGAAGGAAATCTCAAAGAGAGAGAGAGAAATCTATATTCATCTTTTCACATGAAGATTACATGGAATGAAATAGCATTATATAACTGCTACTACTCTTTCTCGTAATTACAACTCATACAACTCACAAGATTCCCTCCTCAATCCATAACTAAACAGAAAAAAAAAAGAAATATCAAAAGAAATAACAGAAGAAACAAAAGAAATAACAAAAGAGAAAGCAAATGCAATTTCTCAAAGCTGTAACTCGTATCATTAAGCCCCTTTATTACTGAACTGGATCTTCATTTTAGGTCTTCATTTGGCTGCCCTTCAGCTGTTGATTCACTTGTTCTCTTTTATGGGCTTCCTCTATTGGGCTAACTTCATTGGCTCTTCCCCTTTGATCGTTACAATACCCTCCCCAACAAGCCCAACCTTGTCCTCAAGGTTGGATGCAGAGCACCCAATGTGCAATTCTATTTGTTTCCTCATCCTTCTCCATATCTCAAGCTCCATCTCTTTGAAATTAATGTGCAAGTCCAAGGCATAGTTAAAAGCAAGAAGACCAAGACTTCCTAAAATAATATTATCACCTTGTACAACTCCCATGCCTTCTCCAGATTCAGTCCCAGCATTATAGAAAGGATCCATCATAAAACTTGCAGGAATGAACCTATCAGCAATGAAGCATTTCATTGTGACATTTTCACAAACACTTACTGGCCTTAAATTTTTCTTCAAAATTTTTTCAATTTTCTTGAATTTATCCACCGTATTTAAAGCAACAACACAACAATCATCATTGTTCATCATCAATACACTGCATATTTCGTTTTTTATTTCATCTTTTTTCTCTACTTGTAGAACGTTTTCTTCCATCTTATCACAACATTCGAAAAGTGGCAAAGAAAAATCAAGTATGAGAGATGATCTTACTGGCTCTTTGCACAGCTCCGTTGAACTCGAATCATCTGATGGTATTTCCAGTGTCTCTTCCAATCACAACAGCAAGAGAGAAAACATTTTGCACATTTTTTCTTCAAATTTTTGGATTCGCAGATCCATTCTCCTTCCATACTCTAGGATTGAAAGATTGACTGATTTGAGTCGTTCCTCCAATACCTTCATTTTTGCAGCATTTTTGGCTCCGAGAATCAACCGCTCTGATACCATTTGCTATGAATTAGAGAAAGAGAAGGAGATGAGAGATAGAATAGAGATAAGGGAGAAGCAGAACAAAGAATAGTTAGAGAGAAAGAAGATTGAAGGAAATCTCAAAGAGAGAGAGAGAGTTTGTATTCATTTTCAACATATGGATTACACTTAATGAAATAGCATTATATAACTGCTGCTATTACTTCCTGCAATTATAGCTCATACCTCTCACACAAGATTCTTCATAACCAATTCAACAGAAAAGTAAAATACCAATGAATAACATAACAAAATCAAATAAGCAAATGTGAATACAAAACTAATTCCTAATAGCTGGCAATTCAACTTCCATCTCCTTATTGCTGGCTTGATCGACAAGGCATAACCTCCATCTCCTTATTGTTGGGCTAGATCGACAAGGCCTGCTCAATAAATGTCAATCCTCTTGTCCTCCTTCTTGGCCTCCTCTGCATTTGGGCTGAATCTCTTGGGCTTTGTCTCCTTAATCATAACATTCACACAAATTACCTTCGAGGAGCCTTGGAACGCTATCTACAAGGTAGTCCAAGCTTCTTTGGCAGCAGTTGCTGCTGCAATTTTCGAGTAGATTGACTCATGTACTGCTTGTTAAATGAAGAACAATGCTTTTGAATTATTTTTCTTATTCTCCTTAAGCCTGCCCTCTTCATGGGGATCAGCAAATCCATTTTCAACCAACACTGGAATGGATGGCTGGGAAATGCTTACAACACTGCCGTTGGTTGCCATGAATAATTACATGCCCAGTTACAAATGAACTAGTCTCTTATACCAATTTTGTTGGAAGAAAGCAAATAATAATAAGAAGAAGTAAATGGGACAATAGTAAAGTGCAATAACAAAAAGAAAATGGAGGATGAAATTTAAAGAAAATAAAAACAGAGGATAAAATATTCTTGTTTTTAAATCGAGATATGTAATCAAGGGAAATAACGTGCCTTTAAATAGGCATTACAAAGCAACCAAACCTCTAGAAAATATGAACTAACATCAGATTTTTTAGCCACTACTTTTAAGCATTTATTCCACTAATTGAAAAACATAAAATAAAGGAACCCCCTAACAGATAAATAAGGAATCAGCTAACAGCTATAAATGACAAAGTCAATGAGCTAATATTACAGCAATAACTTTTGAATTATTTTTCAACAAAAACTAGCCACCCTATCATACCTACCTCTTTTGTCCAACTGTTTAATATAATAATATGCATTAAGTTTCCATCACAACAAATAATCTCATCATGTGTAATTTCACCCACATATCTGGGTAATCTCAAATAGCATTTGTCTTGCATAGTGAAATCTAACATTCACCAACATTTTACCCACAAACCTAGCTATATCACAAATAAAACACAAAAAATCCAAATCACAAAACAACTTGCATTGTGAAGTTTCCAAAATGCCTAAAATATAATCCTAAATCACAAAAAAGCCACTAAAAAAAAGATTGAACAGATTGAATATAAAGAGTGAAAAATTACAAGTTCATAGCTTTGTCTTTCTAAATTTTCAGTAACAATATAGTGTGAAGGTGAGCAGATTTCATCTATGAAATTAGATTTTCACTTTACCAATATTTCTGAAAAAAAAATGGAGGAAATCAAGAGTAAAAGGTAAGAGAGGAAAAATAAGGTGGAAATGAAGAAAAATAGGGGTTAATTTCATTCGTGGTCACTCATGTTTGAAAATTATAACGTTATAATCACTATACTACGATTTATAACAAAAAACTCATTCAACTTTTATTTTGTAACAAAAAAGTCACAGTAACCGAAAAATCAAGAATCCGACTACTCGAATCATTGATGACAGCAAAATTTTTTAAAAGCAATAAAAAATATATTCTCTTATAATCTTAAAATCATTGACAGTATCAAAATTTATTAAATACTTGACAAATAAAATGTACATTTATCTTCATATTTTCAATTTTTTGATGTCCGAATTCTTAATTTTCCGATCATTTTGACTTTTTTATTACAAAATAAAAATTGAATAATTTTTTTGTTACAAATTATAATATAATGACCATAACGTTATAATTACCAAACATGAGTGACCACAGATAAAATTAAAAAAGCAACACCACTGATAAAAAAGTGAACAAAGGTAGCTTTTTTGTTTTTCAGGTTTATTATTTCCTCTAGTACCGCCGGCACAACGTTGCCTCAGTTTTTTAGCTATTTGATTAAATTCACAAGCTTTTCGCATTTTTCATTTGAATTGTGTAACAGAGAAACAATAGCTGTTAAAAGCTATAAGAAAAAAAAACTTGGGACTTTTTTAACTTTGGGGTTGTTTAAAATTTTATTAGGGAAAAAATGATTATTTTTTACTATTTGAAAAAATGAGATCTCTAAGCACACTCCCGCAACCATCTATTGCGGAAATGAGATGGTAAAACCGGCCCAATAATTATTGTATCCATATATTAGAGATCATAAAAATCATTTGCATTATATTATCTCAATATTATTTTTTAAAAAAATAATTAAATATAATATTTATATTAGCATGTATTATATAATACTATACTACATGTAATATGAGAAAACAAGCATGCCTTATATTTCACTTTGATTAGAACACCCGAAACTTAATTCAAACCTAACGAGCACAAAACTACAAACTGCAGCATTTGGCATTAGGATTCATGTCCGCATAGTAACCAAAAGAAAGGTAAGGTCCCATCTTTGAACAGAAATTTAAGTTCCAAGTGATATAAAATTCACTTCTTTTGTAACTCCAAAACTTCAAAAAGCTGGTACCTTTAGGATTTCAAGAGAACTCCTTAATCATTACCATCAAAAGAAATTCTACTTCAAGACTCAAAGCACCATTAGCTATATACCCCAGAGATTTATCATTGAGCTTGCTGAGTGGTATAAGATTTCCGTAGCCCCAATTGGAAGAAGCAGAGAATTGATTGCTAGCTGCAAATTACCAGTTAAAAGTTGATATAAACAAACCAAAAAGATTTTCTGAAATAGAAAAGATACTTTTTTTTTCCAATGTTCAGGATGCAAGTTCGAAACAGGTAAAAGTTCGCTGCCATTCACCTTTTAGTTCGTGGTGTTCTCCATGGATTGGATCCCTGACACGCAGAATATATGTAACATGCACCTTTTGCTCAGGGTTACAATCCTCCAAGCATAAAAATAAAGACAAGCTCTTGTCTTTCTCTGTTGATGATCCATTGGGATAAACCAATAAAGTCCTATGACATTATTAGGAACCAAATTATAGATCATATGCTAATGAAGCCAATTTTTGAAGCTTAAAACAATAGGGTATCTTTCACATACCATTTATGCCCACCAATAATAAACACCTGGGATCTATAATCTTCATCCTTCAGCTGTGCAAAATCTTGTATATTCCAAGTGTAGGTGTTGTTGTCAAGTTCCTTCACAACAGATGCACACTCACCTTTACTGCTAGGCTCTATAACAAAAACCTCAGCTCCAAATATACAACAATCATCAATGAGGTATCCATTTGAAGCATCATTGAAAACATTCAGCGGAACTAAATTGTCAAAACCCCATTTTGTTTTCATTCCACGAAAACGCCTCACTACCATCCCCTCGGCATCTATCCAAATGACAAAAGCATATTAAAATATCAGTAAATTGACCAACATAAACCTCAGAATTATGGTTTATGGGAGCATTTTCTTGAGTTGATTATTCATACTCATTCACTTCTCAGAATTATGGTTTTGTTGAAACATACATATATCTATGAACCAAAATCCTCGAAATTTTCGGATTTGCATTAAGGCTGAACTTGTTTTTCTAATGTATTTAAAAGGAAAATTTCATGATTAAAATGTTCTAAAAGAAAGTCATAAATGGATGTAAACAATAGCTACAACAACAATGCCAAAAAAAAAAGTATAAGCATAAAGTTAGAAAATAATACCTTGAACAGACAAATATTTATCCTGGAGTTGATTATAAACAAATAACTTGAAGTAGACATTAACAGCCTGATGAAAAGGAAATGAATTTGATTTGGAGAGTACCAAATATAGAGAGACATAACCATTCTCATCCACTTTCTTGATTCCTTCAGGGTAAAGAGACAACCTCCTTCACCAAGTAAAATTAGTTAATTATAAAAGATTGCAACTTGCAAGCAAGGAAAGTAAAAATTAAAAAAACCCAAATAGAAAACGAGAAAACCCTACCATTTGTATCCGCCAACTTCGAAATCAGCGGATTCATAGTTGCCCACCTTTGCCTTAGAAATCAGGGAGAAGTTTTCGATCTTAAACAGGAAGTGAGCTGGTGGAAGATCTCTTAATTCCCTTATTACTTCTACTGATTGCGGATTAAACAAAAACAAAATTAAGAATATTTAAGATGAGATAGCAACTGAACTAAGTAGAGAGAGCGACGGAGAGCAGAGTGGTACCTGTTTGTGCTTCTTCAACAGGAAGGTCGATGATGGTCTCAGCCATTACTTCCTTTTCTTCATCCATTTCTCTTTTCACTATCATTTTTTTCCTCTTTAGCTTTCGATTAAAGCCCTCCTAGTTTGGCCATTGTAAGCCTTTGATGGGATGAAGAAAATAAAGAAGTGAAATAAATATTTATTTTTCATAAAAAGAAAAGAAACAAAGTATTTATTTATTTATTTTTATCTATTCTCTTCTTTAGTAATCCCAAGGAAAACAATTACAAAAAGACAGAGTTCGGATTATCATACTATTATTTAGGTCAAATGTGGGTGAAAATATTTTTTGCAGCTACTCAGTTTCCAAACATAAAAAAATTGGACGAAATTTTCGACGGGTGGAAGTTTTGGTGATTAAGCTGGTGTAATGGTTGAAGAACGATTATCAGAGTAAAAGTAGCTAAGATGGAAGTATATGAGATACTTACGATATGAGTTCTATTTTAGTTAACATTCAGTTTTCTAGTTAGAATAGATCTCTACGGTTAATAGCAAACTGACTTTTGAACAGTAATTCTAATACTTTAGGTAATTAAGAGTTCATGTCTAAATATAACTCTGAAAATAACTTCGCCTGTATACCAATTCGGATCTAGGGTGAACCAAGTAACCTGATGACTAGACTGCTTGAGACAGTTCGATTTTCAGAGTAGATTAAAAACTTTTTATTATTGTTTATTTATGTAATTTATTATTGAAATATATTTATATAAGAAACATGAAATTTAATTTACTTTCTCTTTAATTATTTCAATCCAAATGCAACAAAGGTTAACAAAAGTTGAGATAAGGATAAAAGGCGAAAATAATTTTAGTTTTTTTTTTAAATGCACTAGGGTTAAAAATTACCTTTATTTTTTTTATATATGAACAAGTGTTCAAGATTTGGATTGATCCAATCAACCCAACTAGACCAAACTGATCAAACCAATAAAATATTGTTTAGGCGGTTTTGTTGTCGGGTTGGTTTTATTTTCAATTTTCTAATTAACTAAAGTCAGGTTAGGGATAATAAATTGGGTTATTTGATGAAACCAACCATTTTCTTCTTTTTCTTCTTCTTCTTCTTCTTCTTCTTCTTCTTCTTCTTTTTCTCTATTTGTCTCATGCCCTTGGAAACTGATCGTTCTCATTGTTCTCTCCTTCTCTCGCTATCGTGTCCTAGGATCTCTCTTCCTTCTGCTGTTGATTTGATCAGAGATGCCTCCTTGAATTTTTATTCCCCTAGAGTTCAAGTTAGCCATTCTTAGCCAACAGGAGGCCCGGCACCGAATTTGGGAGCACTCTCTCCAGATCCGACGAGCACATATGGTACGTACATTTGAATTGATATATTCCTCCATTTAAGGATATTTCTTCTCTAATTGGATCCATTTGCCCAAAAATAAAAGTAGTTTTGTAGCATTGACTGATATATTCTCTTGCTCTTTCCAATTCACTCTCTTTCTCTCTATCTTATAATTCTTCTCTCTTTGTTGTTGGGTTGCCATTATACTGAGGATCTTATTCTTTGGTACATAATTTTCTTTTTCTTGATGGCTTTAGGTTTACAAATTATGGAGAAAGGGTGGGAAATTGTGGACAATATTTTTGTAGAATTTTATAAATATAACATGTTCAACCAATCTCCTCTAATGACAATTATGATGGTATAACTTAATCTATAAAACACCAAAAATTGCAGAAAACTAAAAGCTACAAAAGGAATTTCTAAACTTCTTTAAAGAAACATGATTTAAGTGGATGTACCATTGTTGTTTATGATCAATTAGTGCTTTAAGGGTATTTGTTAATAAAAGTTGAGACTAATTCGTTATTTGCAAAAGTATGCAATAAATCCATAAAAAGTATAAAATCATTTTCCATAAAAATGGTAGTCATTTTAAAGCAGGCAGAACATTATACACTCTTATAGGTGTTAAGAATTACGGCTCTGGATAGTTATGATATAATCATGAACTTAGCTAGGAGAACCTATCTTGTCATTTAAACCATGTTTTTATTGTGAATGTGTTTTATTGCTCAGAAATGAAATGGGATTGATGCAAAATCTAACTCCATTTTTTAGTAATGAGTTTCAGTTGTATTTGAATAGCATGTTGTGTGCAAGTTCATATTTGACTGTCAAAATCACTTTTTGGTGCCTATTTGTGAATTCCATTGCTGAAGAGCAACAATTAAATGCTCTTCAAGCTCGTACCACATACATCTTTATTGTCAGTATCTGTTAACACCCTTATCACTCCGATTATGCGGAACAGTACATGTATATCGTAAAAATTTTTTTTCTTTTTATTAACATTTAAATAACACTAATATACGATATTACCCATTACATAGGTATTTAATGACCTATAACTGTTCCGGGTTACTATTCACATAATAAAATTTCGGCATTATAACGGCTGTAATTGCCTAGCCTCCTGAAAAATCAGACAACACACAGCCTCTCAGAGGCACAACACTTCTATAACAATCATTCCCCTACTCCAAAGTCTTCATCAAAACATCCAATAATTCAAAACATCTCATCATCACAAACATACGTATATGTTTACATAACTTTACATATCCAAATATTTATACATATTTGTCATTTATATACATGCCAAAGTCTACATAATTTACATAATAACAAAATTTCTTGTCCTTTATGCTGTGCATCACTGTCCCTCCAGCGCTGTACCTGCATGCAGTAAAAACTACATGCTGAGCATAAACTATGCCCAGTGGTGTCTAACAATCCTAATACTTTCTTTGCATTATTTATTTCTTAATATACTTTATTTAATCAATTAATTTCAAATCAAGTACAATTTAACATTTTAATCATATTTAGTGAAAACAGTGGTTTTTCACATTATTTACTCTTTTTCCTCATTTATTTCATAATGGTTGACTAATTTCCTTTTTAGTCCTCAACATTTTACTAAATTCCAAAATGCCCTTAAATAATTTTGCCCTTATAGTCATTTATTTCATTTCCCTTATAATTCATTTATTCATCATTCTTTTACATTATTTCACTACTTATTATGTCAATCGTTTAGTCATTCTTTACTATTAAAATTTCATCTTTTGGCACTATAAGTCTCCAAAAAATACAATTTGCCCTAGTTAAGCTCCAAATTACTAATTAATTTCTCATATTTACTTAAATTACAATTTGCCATGCAAAATACCATTTGCCCCTAAACTTTCATTTTTTTCATTTAAGTCCTTTTTCCACTTTTCATGTTATCATCTGTTCATTTCTTAACTTATTGTCCTAGTACCAACAGAATTTCAGTCTAGGTACAGTACCAACAGAAATTCTCAGGACTGGATACCTCATGGGCCCCACAAATAAGACTGAAAAATGATCTCAACGACCATTTTTCCACGTAGCAGATACCAGGTACAAACAGAAGCTATGGTGATCAGTGATCCTACCATAACTAAGCAAGTCGCCGTGACTTGCACCGCGGTACAGATGTCCCTATGGCTAGCCAATTATATCCTGAGCTAGGCTTTTACTGCCAGACTATTTCTAAGGGCGCAATTTCATCAAAATTTCAATTAAACTTTACATTTTTCATTATTTCATTACTCGAAAATGCTTTTAATTATTTCTTTTCATTCGAAATTACTCGTAGTCATTTCTTTTCATTCTTTCACATAGATTGTGAATTATTTTACCATAATTCACTAAAATCATTCACTTTCTCATCAAATTGCATTTTATTTCATATAAATGCCATATTTTCAATACTTACATAATTGAAAATATTCTCTAAAATATTCATTTAATTTCAATAAATTCCACAAAAATTCCTAAGCATATTATTTCATTTCTAGTGTCATTTAAAAGCTTAAATTCATCAATATTCACAAAATACACTTAGGTTTCCTTTAGTGTGAATTTCGGCCATCAAAGTAATTATACCATATAAATATTCAATAATTCATTTAGACATTTAAACATGCTTATTCAAGGTCTAGTTACACTAATTCATCATTAATTTCAATTAAATCATCATTTTATCACATAAACCCTAACTTACATAAAGGGTATTTAATTGGAATCAAAGAAATTACTAAGATTTATTAGCCACTAACCTTTCTTTCTTGTTCTAGTGTGCCTAAACTTCCTTTTCCTTGCCTTTAGCCTTGGAAGCTTGCAAATCACCTTGATTCCCTATGTGAACCGAAATTTCAAGCCATTATAACTCTAATTTTTCAAGCTCAAATGCTAAAAATAACATCATAATTGAACTCTAAGGCACCCAAAAACATAAGTAGGCACCTTAGATAAATTTTTAACTCATTAATTCTACTTACCTCAAATGAAACCCTAAACTCTCTCTCCAATTTTTTCTTGATTTCCTTCCTTGATTTGAAGAGAGGAGGTCACAATACTTAACTAGAGAGGCTGAACTTGCTATTGGGTGGCTTGATTTGGTGTGAAATGGAGAGAGAATTGAAGAAAACTCACACAAAAATGGTGAGGGAGAGTTCGGCCAAGGAGAGAGGAGAGGAAGAAGATGAGGTGCTGGCTGATTCCAGAAATTTCTCACTTTATATATAGGCTGGGTTTTGGGCTTTGTGGGCTTGGATTGGGTTAATGGGCTTAGTAAATTAATTAAAGCCCATTAACACCTAATTTAAAGCCCAAAATTATTTCTCTCATTTCATCACTCCAAATTACTCCAATTTCAATTCTATAATTCTTATCACATCAAAATTAGGTAGTACACAAAATTTCGGCTCAATCGGAGTCCGTTACTGGTCCGATTCAACCGAACTGGTTCGATTCGACAACTGTCGACATCGCCGAAAAATTCATTTCTTTATACCAAAATATTCTACATGAAATTTCATGAAGATCTGCAAAATATGGCAATTTTTGGAGTTCATTTGCTATTTTTAACAATTTATGCAAAATCAAGTCACATTCCTACCAGGGAAATTGACTCGCTACCTTTTTCGTATTTTTGACTTTCGGAGGTCTATTTGACCTCGATTTCACTTCAAATTTCAACCCCCGGACTCACCATGACCAATACTTCCCGATGGTCAAATAAAATATTTTTCATTTTCGGATCCGTTTTACGGCCCGGGTGCACTATTCACCATCGGAATTTACTGTTCCTACACGGCCGGACCGGTGTTAAGGCCATTACAATTCTCTCATACTAAAATAAATTTCGTCCTCGAAATTTACCTGTATTGAAAAGATGGGGATACTGATATCTCATAGTGGCTTCTGGTTCCCACGTAGCTTCTTCAACATTGTGATGGTGCCACAGTACCTTCACTAATGGAACCTGTTTATTTCTGAGTTGACGGACTTCTCTTGCTAAGATTTTCACCGGTTCCTCTGCATAAGTCATGTCATCAGCCACTTGAATTTCTTCCTGTGTAATCACGTGACTAGGATCCGATCTGTATCTACGGAGCATAGACACGTGAAACACGTCATGTATCTTTTCTAGTTCAGAAGGCAACTTTAATCGATATGCTACGGGACCCACTCGCTGAAGTATCTCATAAGGGCCAATAAATCTAGGACTTAACTTGCCCTTCTTTCCAAATCTTAAGATCTTCCTCCACGGAGATACTTTCAGGAAAACTCGATCTCCCACCTGAAACTCTATGTCTTTCCTTTTCAAATCAGCATAGGACTTCTGCCGATCCGCAGCTTCTTTCAATCTACCTTTAATGACTCGAACTTTCTCTTCAGAATCACGGATCAAATCAGAACCTACTAACTTCCTTTCACTTAATTCGGTCCAACATAGAGGAGTTCTGCACTTTCTACCATACAGTGCTTCAAAAGGAGCCATTTTCAAGCTGGAGTGGTGACTGTTATTGTATGCAAACTCTGCCAAAGGTAAATGCTTTTCCCAACTGGATCCAAACTCTAAAATGCAACATCTGAGCATATCCTCCAAAACCTGGATCACTCTCTCGGACTGGCCATCTGTCTGAGGGTGAAAGGCTGTACTAAAGTGAAGCCTCATACCCAAAGCATCTTGAAAACTGTGCCAGAATCGAGAAGTAAACCTCGAATCTCTGTCAGAAACAATGGAAGATGGCACTCCATGTAATCTTACTATCTCACTAATGTACAATTCTGCCAGTTTAGACAAAGGATAGTCCATCCGTACTGGCAAAAAGTGAGCTGACTTAGTGAGTCGATCTATAATCACCCAGATGGCATCATGCTTCTTCTGAGTCAGTGGAAAGCCTGTCACAAAATCCATGGTCACTCGGTCCCATTTCCACTCTGGTACTAACAAAGGATGCAACAATCCTGAAGGAACTTGGTGCTCAGCTTTTACTTGCTGACAGATCAGACATTTACTTACAAATTCTGTCACATCACGTTTCATACCTGGCCACCAATAGAAAGTTTTCAAATCTTGATACATTTTATTGCCTCCAGGATGCATTGCATAACTGCTATGATGTGCTTCAATTAGAATACCTTTCTTCAACTCTTCTTGGTTTGAAACACAAAGCCTTTGCTTAAAATAAAGGCTCCCATCATCACTCAAGGAGTAATTCTCTACACTGCCATTCTGAAATCTATTCTTAATGCTCATCAACCGATCATCTTCTTTCTGAGCAGTCTTAACTTGATGCACAAAGTCAAGCTTTACTTGTAATTCAGCTACCAGAGCTCCATCTGAAGCTAAACTTAGATGGACATTCATAGCTCGAAGAGCTGCAAACAAAACAATCAATTACTAAAGCATAACAATCATTTGTACTAATTATTTAGGGGTATTCACATCACCTGACATAAATTTCCTGCTAAGTGCATCAGCTACTACATTAGCTTTTCCTGGGTGGTAATCGATGTAGCAATCATAATCCTTAATCAATTCCAACCAGCGCCTTTGTCGAAGGTTAAGCTCTTTCTGAGTGAGGAGGTATTTTAAACTCTTATGATCAGAGTAGATGTAGCATCTCTCGCCATATAAGTAATGTCTCCAAATTTTCAGTGCAAGAACAATGGCTGCTAACTCCAGATCATGGGTAGGGTAGTTCTTCTCATGTGTTTTCAACTGTCGGGAGGCATATGCAATCACCCCCTTGCCTTCCTGCATCAAAACACACCCTAATCCATTCCTGGATGCATCGCTATAGACCACAAAATCCTTACCCGATTCAGGTTGAGTAAGAATTGGAGCTTCCGTCAACATACTTTTAAGCCTTTCAAAACATTGCTGACAAGCATCAGTCCACACAAATCTAACATTCTTCTGTAGTAACCGGGTTAAAGGTATTGCAATAGTAGAAAAACCTTTAATGAATCTCCTATAGTACCCAGCTAAACCCAGAAAACTCCTCACTTCCGTAACAGTCTTGGGTGGTTTCCATTGGATAATCGCCTCAATCTTTGAAGGATCCACTTTAATACCTTCTGCTGAGATTACATGACCCAGAAAAGACACCTCATTTAACCAGAAGTCACATTTGCTAAACTTAGCATATAACTGTTTTTCCCTTAGAACTTGCAGAACAAGCTTCAGATGCTTATCATGTTCTTCCAGCGTCTTGGAGTAGACCAGAATGTCATCAATAAAAACTACTACAAACTGGTCCAAATAGGGATGAAAAACCTTATTCATCAAGTCCATAAAAGCGGCTGGAGCATTCGTCAGCCCAAAAGGCATAACCAGAAACTCATAGTGGCCATACCTGGTACGAAAAGCAGTCTTCGGCACATCTAATTCTTTCACTCCCATTTGATAATAGCCTGATCTCAAGTCAATCTTCGAGAAAACCCCGGCTCCCTTAAGCTGATCAAACAAGTCTTCAATACGGGGGAGAGGATACTTGTTCTTAATGGTAACTTTATTCAGTTGCCTATAGTCGATGCACAACCTGAGTGTACCATCTTTCTTTTTGACAAACAGGACTGGCGCACCCCAGGGAGAAATACTAGGCCTAATAAACCCCTTATCTAACAATTCTTGCAACTGAATTTTCAATTCTTTTAACTCTGCAGGTGCCATCCTATAGGGAGCAATGGAAATAGGTACGGTACCTGGAGTAACATCAATAGAAAACTCTACCTCCCTGTCAGGTGGTAAACCAGGCAATTCATCAGGAAAAACATCCTGAAACTCCCTGACAGTAGGTACTTCTGACATCTTTGGACTGACTTTCTTTGCTTCCACTGCATAACACAGGTATGCCACACATCCTTTTCTAATCAACCTTTTTGCAGCAGTGGCGGATATCACATCGGACAGAAAATCAGTTCTCACACCTACCACTGTAACTTCTCGATCGTCGTGAAGCTTTAAAGTGACTCTCTTCTTTCTGCAATCGACAGTCGCTTGGTGGGCGGATAACCAATCCATTCCCAGTATCACGTCGAACTCGTGGAAAGGCAAAGCAATCAGGTTTGCCAGAAAGATGTGTCCCTGAGCACTAATAGGACACTGTCTGTATACTTTATCTACCACTACACTATGCCCCAGAGGATTGCTCACCAACACATCCTGGTCCAAGCATTCCTCTTTCATCCCTCTATCCCGAGCTAAGGCAGTGCTAATGTAAGAATGCGTGGAACCCGGATCAATCAAAGCATGCACTGAATCAGATAACAAAAGAAACGTACCAACTATCACATCTGGGGCATCCTCATCCTCACGTGCTCTGACAGCATAAGTCTGACCCGATGCTCTCCTCTGACCCTGTGATGTCTGTCCAACAGGTCTGGAGGCTGAAGTGTGAGGGGCGGCTCCCCTACCACGTCCTCTAGGAGCTGAGGATCCTACACCTGATGCTGGTGAATTAACTGAAGTATTCTGCATAGCAGGACAATCTCTGATCCGATGGTCTCTGGATCCACATCTAAAACAAGCTCCTGTCAGAAATCTGCACTCTCCAGAGTGAAGCTTACCACAGTGCTCACAAGCCACTGCAGAATCACTATCTCGATCCCGAGGAGCACTAGCAGTCGGAGCTCTGCCTCTAGATGCACTACCCTGACCTCGGCCTGCTGCTACAGGTGACTGTCCCTGAAATGCCTGAGATCCCTTTGCTTTCTTCCCTTTACCACTAAACTGTCCCTGCTTCCTCTTTTGCTGAAATCGGAACTGTCTCTCAGTCTGCTCAGCCTGAGTCGTCTCTAACTTTATGGTTGCCTCTACCATAGCACGTAAGGTAGGATACTTCTGAGCTCCAATGATCTGTTTAAGCTCAGTATGTAGGCCTCTCTCAAATCTGAAACACAATTTCTCTTCTGTAGCCTGGCCTTCATCCAGGTAAGCACTCAATCGCTCAAATTCTCTCTCATATTCCGCCACTGTCTTGTTTCCCTGTTTTAATCTCCAGAAAGCCTCTTGCATAGTGGCCTTATACTCGGACCCAATGTATTTCTTCTCAAACTGGTCCACAAAATACTCCCCAACCCAACTGATCTGCGGAGTATGTCTTCTGACGGAATCCCACCAAATAAATGCAGGACCCTGAAGTAATGCCACAACACCTTCAAACTTTTCTTCCAGTGGACTGTGGGTTATCTCAAACAATCTCTTTATCTTGTATATCCATTCTTCAGCCACTGCAGGTGTCAAAGGTTCTCTGCCAGAAAAGTCTTCTGCCCCCAATCTCTTTAATTGTTCCAGGATAGGTCTTCGTCTAGGCGGAGCTGGCTGAATCTGTACTACTGTAGGCTGAGGCGGCGCCGGAGCTGGAGCTGCCTGCAGTCTCTGCTGAATGTAGTCAGCCATCAAATCAAGGAAGTCCGGCTGAGGGAAAGGAGGTGGTGCTACAGGAGGAGGGTTCTGCTGTGGGGCCTCTTGTCGCCCAATATTACTCGATGCCTCACTCCTGCTGTCTGCTGACTGTTGTCCTCGGTCAGTAGACATCTTTTCACTATAAAACAAAAAGGAGCAGATGCACATTAGTCCCAAAACATTCACTTCCTAAACATATTTGGCATGTATATACAGACAAATCAATTAATACCCACTCCGATCTTAGAACCGTCTAAACCTTTGCTCTGATACCAATAAAATTGTAACACCCTTATCACTCCGATTATGCGAAACAGTACATGTATATCGTAAAAATTTTTTTTCTTTTTATTAACATTTAAATAACACTAATATACGATATTACCCATTACATAGGTATTTAATGACCTATAACTATTCCGGATTACTATTCACATAATAAAATTTCGGCATTATAACGGCTGTAATTGCCTAGCCTCCTGAAAAATCAGACAACACACAGCCTCTCAGAGGCACAACACTTCTATAACAATCATTCCCCTACTCCAAAGTCTTCATCAAAACATCCAATAATTCAAAACATCTCATCATCACAAACATACGTATATGTTTACATAACTTTACATATCCAAATATTTATACATATTTGTCATTTATAGACATGCCAAAGTCTACATAATTTACATAATAACAAAATTTCTTGTCCTTTATGCTGTGCATCACTGCCCCTCCAGCGTTGTACCTGCATGCAGTAAAAACTACATGCTGAGCATAAACTATGCCCAGTGGTGTCTAACAATCCTAATACTTTCTTTGCATTATTTATTTCTTAATATACTTTATTTAATCAATTAATTTCAAATCAAGTACAATTTAACATTTTAATCATATTTAGTGAAAACAGTGGTTTTTCACATTATTTACTCTTTTTCCTCATTTATTTCATAATGGTTGACTAATTTCCTTTTTAGTCCTCAATATTTTACTAAATTCCAAAAATGCCCTTTTTCTTTAATATTTACAATTTTGCCCTTATAGTCATTTATTTTCATTTCCTTTACATTAGTTTCATCATTATTCATCATTTATTCATTATTTCACTACTTTTGGGTAAAATTACGGTTTAGTCCCTGTACTATAAAATTTCATCTTTTGGCACTATTAAGTCTCCAAAATTACTATTTTGCCCTTGTTAATCATTTCTCATTTATTTTTACTTATTAATTACTCATTTTGACAAAATTACCATTTTGCCCCTAAACTTTCATTTTTTTTCATTTAAGTCCTTTTTCCACTTTAAACTTCATTTTTATCATTCTTTTTATTTTTTTTAACTTATTTTCACTTTCATTACATTTCATGCCCCTAGTACAGTACCAACAGAAATTCTCAGACTGGATACTCGGGACGTGGACCCTCATGGGCCACATATAGACTGAAAAATGATCTCAACGACCATTTTTCCACGTAGCAGATACCAGGTACAAACAGAAGCTATGGTGATCAGTGATCCTACCATAACTAAGCAAGTCGCCGTGACTTGCACCGCGGTACAGATGTCCCTATGGCTAGCCAATTATATCCTGAGCTAGGCTTTTACTGCCAGACTATTTCTAAGGGCGCAATTTCATCAAAATTTCAATTAAACTTTACATTTTTCATTATTTCATTACTCGAAAATGCTTTTAATCATTTCTTTTCATTCGAAATTACTCGTAGTCATTTATTTTCATTCTTTCACATAGATTGTGAATTATTTTACCATAATTCACTAAAATCATTCACTTTCTCATCAAATTGCATTTTATTTCATATAAATGCCATATTTTCAATACTTACATAATTGAAAATATTCTCTAAAATATTCATTTAATTTCAATAAATTCCACAAAAATTCCTAAGCATATTATTTCATTTCTAGTGTCATTTAAAAGCTTAAATTCATCAATATTCACAAAATACACTTAGGTTTCCTTTAGTGTGAATTTCGGCCATCAAAGTAATTATACCATATAAATATTCAATAATTCATTTAGACATTTAAACATGCTTATTCAAGGTCTAGTTACACTAATTCATCATTAATTTCAATTAAATCATCATTTTATCACATAAACCCTAACTTACATAAAGGGTATTTAATTGGAATCAAAGAAATTACTAAGATTTATTAGCCACTAACCTTTCTTTCTTGTTCTAGTGTGCCTAAACTTCCTTTTCCTTGCCTTTAGCCTTGGAAGCTTGCAAATCACCTTGATTCCCTATGTGAACCGAAATTTCAAGCCATTATAACTCTAATTTTTCAAGCTCAAATGCTAAAAATAACATCATAATTGAACTCTAGGCACCCAAAAACATAAGTAGGCACCTTAGATAAATTTTTAACTCATTAATTCTACTTACCTCAAATGAAACCCTAAACTCTCTCTCCAATTTTTTCTTGATTTCCTTCCTTGATTTGAAGAGAGGAGGTCACAATACTTAACTAGAGAGGCTGAACTTGCTATTGGGTGGCTTGATTTGGTGTGAAATGGAGAGAGAATTGAAGAAAACTCACACAAAAATGGTGAGGGAGAGTTCGGCCAAGGGAGAGAGGAGAGGAAGAAGATGAGGTGCTGGCTGATTCCAGAAATTTCTCACTTTATATAGGCTGGGTTTTGGGCTTTGTGGGCTTGGATTGGGTTAATGGGCTTAGTAAATTAATTAAAGCCCATTAACACCTAATTTAAAGCCCAAAATTATTTCTCTCATTTCCTCACTCCAAATCACTCCAATTTCAATTCCATAATTCTTATCACATCAAAATTAGGTAGTACACAAAATTTCGGCTCAATCGGAGTCCGTTACTGGTCCGATTCAACCGAACTGGTTCGATTCGACAACTGTCGACATCGCTGAAAAATTCATTTCTTTATACCAAAATATTCTACATGAAATTTCATGAAGATCTGCAAAATATGGCAATTTTTGGAGTTCATTTGCTATTTTTAACAATTTATGCAAAATCAAGTCAAATTCCTACCAGGGGAAATTGACTCGCTACCTTTTTCGTATTTTTGACTTTCGGAGGTCTATTTGACCTCGATTTCACTTCAAATTTCAACCCCGGACTCACCATGACCAATACTTCCCGATGGTCAAATAAAATATTTTTTATTTTCGGGTCCGTTTACGGCCCGGGTGCACTATTCACCATCGGAATTTACTGTTCACAGGCCGGACCGGTGTTAAGGCCATTACAGTATCGATGGTTAAATGCTATGATATTATATGAATGTGGATCAACTTTCTTCCATTTATGTTAGTAGTGAATTGGATAACCAGTGTATGTAAGATTGTCAATACTATGATGCCATTGAATCATATCCTACTGCAATAGGCAGGTGTTTTAGATTTTATCGATGACTTAATGGATGAACAGTAACTTTGATGAGATAGAATGCATGGGATTTAACTGTAAAGCTCTTCTTTAATAAATACCTAATATAATTTCTTTATTCTTTTTAATGACCTTAGAATATAAGGTTAATTTAATAAAAAATTTTGGTGGCATAACGCCTAAAAACTTAAATTCCCAAACCTATATAAGTCAAAATTTCACTCCCTATTTTAATCATCCAACTCCTCAAACTTCATTCAAACAACACAACACTTCTCAATTCATCAATCATATAATACTCATCGCATACATCCACCGCTCACATAATATGCATGTAGTTTTTAATTTACAAATCTATATTTTTGCATTACAACTAACTTTACATAATAATTACAACCCATAATTTTATTACACAACCAAAATGTAATAATAACATTTTTCATGTACATGCCATTATTACATCTTCATTGTTGTCCTCCTTAAACATGTTCCTGTGCACATTCAAAATAAAACTACACGCTGAGCAATATAGTGCTCAGTATTGGATACAATTACATAAAATTTTACTAACTAATTTTATTAATTAATTTAAACTAAAATTATTATTTTATTCTTAACACATGCAATTTATTCAATTTACTCAATTTCTATTTCTTTTACTCCATTATTTATTTTGAATTACTATAATAATTAATTTTTGTATTATATTTTAATTAATTACTAAACTTTATAAAACTTTGTAATTACATCTCTGAGTTGACTTTTTCCTTCAACTTGACTTCAATTTTGACTTGTTTGACTTTATTTAATTTTCAATTTATAAATTATATTTTAATTCTTCAAATTCCTCAAGGATTGCAAATTTACAATTTAATTTCTAAACTTTTGACTAATTATATTTTTATCCTTTTTGCATCATTTAACTATTTAAACTTCCTTGCTCATTCTTTTTTTATCTCAAATTACCAATTTACCCATGCTTTATTGCATAATTACGATTTTATTCTTATTTAACATATTAATCTCATGTTTCACATTATTTATTATACATTTATTATTATGGCATATAATTCATCATAATTACTCTTTAATCCCAGTTTTTATGCAAAATTACCATTTTGCCCCTAGTTGACACCAGTGGAGAATCACGAACTGGATAAATGGAACGTAAATATGGTGTACTGAAGGGATCGTACATCTAAGTACGATGCCAAAATTCCAACACTGATGCATGTAATAAGCCGGCTATCCTATCTCATATATCATGGTCATTTTCGATGATAAATATTTCATAAACTCACGGTATCCTGCGGAATAAATTTCTATGGCTAGCCATACTATTCCAAAGTACCGAAATTACCCACTGAATACTAAGGGCATCATTAAATTTTATCTCTACTTACTTTTCTATATTATTATTTGTTCTCATTATTTTATTTTAATCACATTATGCTCTCAAAATTATTCAATTAAGCTCATTAGTTACACATTCATCACAAGAGTGCTTAATATCACAAGAATTTAACCAAATCACATCATTTTCTTTAAGATCAATATTCGGCCATCATAGGAATTCT
>JBBPFJ010000545.1:0-85677 GCA_037975025.1 Excoecaria agallocha
TGTAGAAGCACTACTTTTGCCTTTAACCTTAGATATTCCTTATAGCAATTTTACTTGAAGAAGTTGTGGCAGTTAAATTTTACAGAGGAAAAACAATAAAAATGGATTCATTAAAAATAGAAAAAATAATAAAAAAGCATCTATGTATCATACATAAGTTGGTTGGGATCCCTTATGTGAGCGAGGTTTCTAATCATTGTGGTGTTAATTTACTAGACATACCTGGAACAACCAATAAGATGGAAGACAAGTTAAGGACTTGAATGGCAAGTTATATTTTAGAAAAGGCATGTTGTCAATTAGGATTATCCAAATTGGAATAGAAACAACTTACATCTATTGAACTATGTAACATGAGATATTTAAAAGAATATAGAAATATAGGACAAAAGAACAACAAACTTCTAAGAGTGCAAAGAAAAATGTCACAGAAAGGCAATTCTCATGTCAATTAAAAATAAGAATAGGGGCTAACCTAATGTTGTATCTCGAGCTTCACAGATTAAAGGCAATGTTAAAGTGTTGGCTTTACAAATAACTGTTATATGATTAAGGAGTTTATTAGGATAAAAGCTACAACTGAGTGAATGGATTTTATAGACACCAAACATAAAGTATTCTTAAAAGATTTGTATTAAGCAATTAAAAAATAGGATTTATAATCTTTGGTGTAGGACATGTAACCAATATACCCAAACCAAATAAGAGTAGGATTCCAACAGGCTTCCAACATTGCCATAAGTTCTAGAAGTAGCACCTATATATCTAAGTGCTAAAAATACCCATCAAAAATTTGGAAAATGAATAATAGAATCATTGCCTCACAGTAGAAGCAATAGAGAATATAACTATATACAAAGCAGAAGTTACTCAAAAGGAAAAAAACACCATGATATAGGTTTAGACTGGACACCAATGATTCCTATACTCACCTTTCAAACTCTAATTACCCATCCATAAACTATTTTTATTGCCTTGAATACTAGCTTTGATAACAATTTTAGAATAAATTTCTTTTGATTCTAGGTCAAAATTTCCCTAATTAATACTAGCATTAATTCCTATAATAAAGCTATGTTATTTCAATTTCCCTTTAGTTATCAATAGAAAATGACAACAGAGTTTATGGCCAGTTTATAATGTGAATCACATTTCTACTCAACACAAAAATTATAATAACTAAAAATAAATTGAAATAAAATAGCATTACAACTAATAAACTTAAAGTATGCCAATTGGGATAACTAAAAGTATTCATCCATTAAGTTGGATCTATATAATGCGTTGAAAGAGAATCTTTATTTACTACATCAATGCCAATTGTTATAAAGCTATATCTTTTGGAGAATATGAATAAGTTGCAATCATAAATGCAAAAATTATGACCAACAAGTCTATAAATTCATTAGATTGAACCTAAAGTTTTGGCAACAAATGGATTTTTAATCAATATTAGAAAATACACCAACACCCTTTAACTAGTCAAATAAGTCTTCAAACCGAGGAAAAGGGTATTTGTTCTTGACTCTTACCTTGTTAAGCTACCTATAATCTATACACATCCTTAAGGTGCCATTTCTTTTTACAAACAACACTGGTGCACCCTAAGGTGACACACTAGGCTAATAAAAGCCTTTATTTAGTAGCTTTTACACTTGGTCTTTTAATTCCTTTAGCTTAGATGGTGCCATTCTATATGGTGCCCTAGAAATGGGAGTCATTTTAGGTAGGATTTCTATAGATAATTTTACTTCTCTCACAGGCTAAAGATCGGGTCATTCCTTTGGAAACACATTTGGAAATTCTTTGAGTACTAGTATCTCTTAAAGATTTATTATCTCTCTCGTATAATCAAGTACCAAAGCTAAGAATGTCTCACATCCTTTCTTAAGAAACTGTCTTGCTTTTATAGCCGATATAACATTTGCTAAGGGTTTAGATTTGATACACTACACCACTATTTCTTGACCCTCAACATCTTTTAATACCACAGTCTTAGCTATACAATTCACTATTGCTTGGTGTTTAGTCAACCTATCTATGGCCAATATTACATCAAATTTGTGGAAGGGTAATACAGGTAAATTAGCTAGAAATTCTTTCCCTTATATCCTAACAAGGTAATCTCTACACACTCTATTTACATAAGTACTATGACCCAAGGGGCTAGTCACACATATATCAAAATTCAATTGATTTATAGCAGACATACTTCTACCCAAATCCCTATTTCATATATATGAGTGAGTAGAACTCGGATCTATAAGCACATATACATCAAAAATAAAGTGAGAAAAAGTACCAGCTATAACTTCTAGAACATCAACATCTTCCCTAGGCTCGAGTTGGGGGTGTAGGAGCGTAGGGTTGATCAACAGTCTCAAAAACATTTCTAGACTATCCTCTAAATTGACTGGATTTGCCTCAACCTTTTCCATGTCTTTTACCTAAAAAAGGTGCATTAGAGGCTCTTCTATTACTCTACTATGTGGACCCTTACTCTTGCTTTATTGAGCAGTTGGCCATAAAATGTTCAATGCTACCACATTTGAAACAAGCCCCTGTTAGCATCCTACATGTGCTCCAATGTCTTTTGTAGCAATAAGTGCATTCAAGTGGTTGTTTTAAAGACTACTCTATAACCTTCCTAGTCATTACTTTCACATATACCATCCTATATGCAATCACTCATAATATAGTCCATTAGCATAATTATCATGTTAATAAATATACCCTTTAACTAAGTTATCAAACTGGATAAGATCATATAAAAAGGACTACTTGTTATACCATGTTTTACAACTATTTTACTCTTTACAAACCATTTTACTTAATACAAAATGAAAATGTACAAAAGCAAAAGCTAAAAATAAAAATAGATAGTATCTTCATACTTTGACTCTTCCTAGTGTTAGCCTTATTGTTGTAGATCTTGCCCCTAGCAAAAAGTCTAAACTTGAGTACCTACATGAATAAAACCCATAATAAGCTATACAACTTAGTGGGGAACAGTTAATATGTGAACAATCACTCACAGTGGTCATTCCTAAGCACACAAACTTGTAACAACACAAAGATATATTTATTCTCGTTGGAGACTTTAGGACCAATAACAAGGGAAAATATGCCACTATATTACTTATAATGTAAGTGTTATCATGTGTAATGCATCACTATTTAGCAATTTCTTTAACAGTTCATTTCTTTTCCATGAATGCCTGCCTAAGTTCTATCGGTGTGGATAACGAGTATTGTGGATACCCATAAGTATCGGTCATACGAATATTCAAAGGTATTAATTTTGTGGACCCAAACGGGGTCAAAATTGTAGTCCTTATAGGGACAAACTATGGACCTAAATAGGATCAAACTATGGCAGCTACAATTGTACCCTATAGGCATGCCTATCTATCTGCAGTTGAACTCTATTTGCAGACAATAACTAGGTTCATACAAAAGCTATTTACAATTTTTGGAGTGTAATTATATATACATACATTAAAGCTTGGATACCAATTCAAATAATCGTGAATGTATGTGTACACTTATATAACACTGTAACATTATACTATAGCATGCTAACTCAAAGCATAAACATGTAATCACTTTCATGTTATGTGTCACAAACAATAGTTAATATACATATTCATGTGTTTGCTATTTAGTCATATTTTGATAATTTTATAATTATTTTTATATTAGGGTAATTCCAATTCTCTATGTATTTATATCATATTAATTGTTCATTGTTAAATTGAAAAAAACCCTTAATTTCATTAAAGAAAGAAAAAGAAAGAAGAGAAGAGAAGAGGGATGAGTCATGCCACATAGGACAACTCATGATAAAGATTAAAATGGGATGAGTTGTGACACTTGGGATGACTAATGACACTTGGGATGACTTGTGAGACCTGGGATGACTCGTGATAGGATAACTTCCCGAGCTCATTTTATTTTGCATTTTTGACATATATCCAGCTAGATTTAGACAAAATGGTCTTCTACAAAGTTATTCCCATGGGTTTTTAGTTTTCAAATCAATAAAAATAATCTCATTTGAATTTCAAAATATCAAGATATTCATAAATTACTAAAAACTACTCCTAATGATAGGGCAGTAGACAATCTCACAATTCATATCTGATTATGATAATGTTAGATGTAGAATCTATCTTTGGCTTCTTCATATGAAATTTAGGTCTGAGTCTTATTTCCATTCCAACTAGAATTACTCAATTTGGAGCTACTAAACTCTAGATATAGGCAAAATAGTCTGGATAGGTTTAATGAACTTGAGGAAAGAGTTTTACCAATAAGAGGATATATCTCTTATTTTTGTTCTTATGTTAAATCAACCATCATATTCATATACCCTTTCATTAAAGATTTCAAAGTAACATTTATAATCACTATATAAAGGCAAACACCCATGAAAATTGCAAGAAGTTCCCACATATTTTTGTGGGTTATACCTTCTTCAAGCTCCTCCTCCTTATTTTTCTTTACCTTTGCTGGTTTGCCCTTCTACATAGAATATGTTCATATTTTTTATGATAAAAATTATTCATATAATCTTTTTAATTGATTATCAATTTACAAAAATTAAAAAAAAGAGAAGAGGAAGTTGTTACCCTAAAATGGTAACCTCTAAATTCTCTCTCTAAAAATTCACGTTAAGCTTTTTTGGCATTATTTTGGGATTGTTACGACCCTAGCAACTATACTAGATCTACAAGTAGTAAAGAGGAGTATTTTTAAAACTCTTCGAGTATTGTACCCAAGGGATTGTGTGTGCATGTTAAGATAATTGATCGTATGCTAAAGAATTCCCAAAATTTTTGATGATTGTGCTATGGCTATCTAAAATGAAGACTTTAAATCCTAAAATGTGTAATAGGGAGAAATTAAATTCAATTATTATTAATTCAAGTAAGAGCTAGATTATGACAAATTAAAAAGTGTAAAAATCAATATAAGGAAAACATTGCTCGGGTTCACTCATCAACCCCATATCCAATGTGAATTAAGTTTACCTAAAAGCATACATGAATGAATCTAAGATAACCCTCTTAATCCAAGCATCCCATTTTAGATCCAGTTATTCTAATTTCCAAACATCCCATTCTGGAGCCAACCCAATAACTAGCCTAAGCACGAGTCTAACATCCTAAGTTCGGTTTGCTTTCCAATTTTAGAGCCAAACAACCTAAAACCTATCTATTTCACTCCACACTTTAGTCTTAAAATCACAAACACTGAACATCTAGAGTCCCATTCCAAAGCAATCCAAAATAGACAACATTCATTATAGAAAAACTGAGCAAAATCATTCATAGTATTCAACCCACACAAGCATCAGCATCCAACCAAGATATAAGATAAAAACCATTCATTAAAGCTAGAAAAAAATCACTTAAGAAGCTGGAAACTAATGAAATGAGAATAAGCAACAGTGAAATAAACCATTCATTCATATATATAACTGAAAATATGTTCAATGTTCACATTGTAGGTAGGGGATTCAAAGATCCCCAAGCAACTAAAAGACTACTCACTATCCATAATGTAAAAAACAAGTAAAGAAAAAAAAAGAAACTATAAAATCCATTTGAAGTTGAAGATTTAAAGTTGACGAAGCTCTTTTTCTCATTCTCCAAACTGCAGTTTGATTGTAAGCTATAACTTGAAGTAAGTAAACTAAAACTAATACTATTTTTGTGCTCTTGAAGTAAATCTAATCTAAAAGAGTGATTTTTACAAGTAAAACTATGAAACTATGTATTAAAAGCTCTCAAGATGTAAGACTATGATTTTTCTCTCTAAGAATAGCCTCTACACAAAACCCTAAAAAGATCTCCTTTAAAAATAGACAACTCTGCAGCTTTTATACAAGTATCCAGGAAGACACGACCGGGACACTTTTGTCTCAGCCGAGACATGAGAAAACAGAGTGGTACTTTGTTTTGGCCATGACTAGGACACATTTGTCTTAATTGAGGCAACCTTCTGGATGTTTTGATCATCATAGGCTGCATTGGCCACGGCTAGGATCAATTGCTCTCAGTCACGACCTTTGGTGAAATGGTGAGTTTTGAGCTTCTACATAGGACACGGCTGGGACCAATTTTCTTATCCATGCTTTAGCCAATTTTTTTGCACAAAATTCAAATTAATACTATTAATCACCCAGAAACTCTAACTTTATCAAAATAACTAAATTAAACAAAGCAAGAGCATTTTAACATAGAAAACATGCAAGATTAGACACTAAAATACACAAAATTATCCTGAAAACAAACATTAAAATCAAAGTTATCAACTACCCCACACTTAGCTTTTGCTCACCCTCGAGCAAATGAATCATCCACAATCTTGAAAATTCAAACTCCAATTTAGAACAAGCAAATTTAGGGAGGCCAGAACAACGCTCAGTAGGAGACACTTAGATAAAAAGTTCAATAAAAAAGACTCAGACTAATCTATATCAAACAATATCTCATATGTGTGTGTGGTAGGCAAAAATAGATTTATCATTTTCAAAATAAAAAAATTACCAGTGAACTTCAGTAATCAAGTAATAGAAATATATGTTGGTTTCACACTTGAAACTCCGAACAACCATAAGCCTCTCCTATAGCACCTAAACCACAAGAGTCATCTCCACTAAATAACTCAAAACAAAATAGGATCATTAGGTCTTATATTAAGGTTATAATGGGGTGAAGATATTGACTTCAAAGAATTTATAAAGTTAGCAAGATAGAATCAATCACACTACCCAAAAACAAATACACCCTAACTTTCTTAAGAAAAATGACTTCTCATTTGTTCTATCAACTGAATTTTGCTGCAATATCTCTTTCTCTGTCTCTCTTTGGGTGTGTGTGGTGTTTAAATTCAGCAAAGAGAAGCAAAGAAGGCATTAAAAGTACTTTAAAAACCTACTATTCCTGTAGACCTTCAAGTACATATGTAACTATTTTATTTAGAAAATAGTCAATTTTCTCAAGCATAATTGTTGAGCTATTAGGCTTTGGCAGTATTGTTTTATATATTCAGAATCCAATTCATCAAATTTCTCTTAATAATTTTGAAAGGTAATGAATCCGATGGTTTTTACTTTATAGTACAAATTTGCCCCAAATCTCATTGCACTTGATGCATATGAAACTGTTGAATCATGGATGTCGACAAAGAATTTAAACCCAAGGAAGCAGATTCCTTCAATGATGCATTATTCAAATGAGCCTCATGCAAAGTAATATGGTTCTCTAAATTTGTGCTTTTTTTTACTATATTCATATAGTGTTTGTATTCTACCTTTAATAATTAAGATACATCACTTATTTTAATGTTGATAAACTCCTAATTATTAATGAAACTCACAACCACTACTGGAAAAGGTTTTCATTCGTGTGCTGAGGTTATAGTTCTATTACATTTTTGCTCAATATGAGCTATCTTTACTAGGGCTGCTCTTCTAGCTCTTGACTTAAGTTAAATGAATTCTTCCATGAACCTTTTGAAGTTTTCTTTTGAAAAGTTTTTTTGTCCTCATTTTTCTATTTCTATGTTTATTAATCTTAAAAATTTCTAGTATCTTCTATGGTAAGAAGAATGGATTTGAATTAGAATTATCTTTATTTTGTCCAGATGTATCATTAGTTAAACTTACCACTGCCTAGCAACATCAGATATATATGTTTGTAAAGACTAGGTTGATTATGTGCTTTGCAATCATTCTTTGAGAAAATGTATGCAACATTCTTTCTGAAGTATGAAGAATCAGATGTGTTGCCTAATATCTTTCTTCAAAGGAAAGATGCATCTCACATCATTTGAAATGGTTGGATTTCGTTGATGAGCAAATAAAACTTTCTTATGAACTTTGGAATATTTGTTCATGGTTTGATAGTGAAGTATAGATATTGGACTTTATATCAATGCTTTATATGATGAAGTTTGGATCAATATTCACTAAAACTTCATCACATACAGGAATGAAACCCACAAAGTCATCAAATATTTGGAGTTTTGTGTTCATTGTTTGCATAACAAGGATCCGGGATTTATAATTTGCTCCTCTCTTTGTATGCTAAGTAGGTTGCCTTCTTTTGATAATTGAATATCGATGTCTAAATTTCCAAAAAAACAAAAATTTATCTTTTAATTGTTTTCTTCTTGTGTAGTTTCACTTATTTAAATGTTAAAAATGATATTTTTGATATTTTCTTTCTTTAGTTATGAAGAAGATGATGGTGCACTTTTGCGTTTCCTGCAATGCAAATTTGGAAAAGGACAAGAAAATAGCCCTGATTTCTTCTATGATCCTAAATACAGCTTGTGTCTTTGTCTCAAGGAGAAAAGAATGCATGCCTATTTTCATATATACAACATGATCACTATGTATGAAGAAGTAGTTGCTCTTGCTCTGCAAGTGATATTCTATTATTCTCATTTTTTTGGTAAAGATTAACACTTATATGCCCAATTCTTTTTTCTTAAAAGAAAGAAAAAAGAAAAGGAAAAAATAAAAATGCCTTTTGTAATCTCCTTTACCCCTGCCTTAAGCAGCCAAAGTATGATGTGGTCTTTAGCAATATTATTGCATGAGATAAGGTTTCCTTTTGTTGGACTAGGTTGACCTAGAGCTTGCTATGGCAGAAGCTAACAAGGTTGAAGATGACGAAGAATTAAGAAAAAAGCTTTGGCTTATGGTTGCAATGTATGTTATTGAACAGTAAAAGGAACTAAACATGAGAACATACAGAAAGCCATAGCTTTTTATAAGGAAACTGACAGCCTCTTAAAAATTGAGAACATCTTACCATTCTTTCCAGACTTTGCAAACACTTCCCATTCGAATACCTTTGTGTTATCTATAGCTATTTGTAGTAAGCAGTGTGAATCTTCTCAAAAAGTCATTCAGCTTGACACCACACTCACCATGTTGAAGATTTTGAAACCAAGGGTGCTCAGTAGCCAGATCATCCTCCTTTACCTTCACCACCTACTTAACTTAGATTTGTAATTTTTAGTTATTGATACATGACTTTATATATTTTTTTGTTATGGTTTTCATGGATTATTACTTTATAGTAATATAATATATTTTTATGATTTTAATTGTCATGTATTACAATTTTTATATTATATTATCAATAAGAATATTTTCTTAATTTTTATTATGAGTTTGGATTATATTTATTTTATACATAAAAAATTTGATTGAAACTAAAATATTATGCCAAGTTATCATAATTTTTTATGTAAAAAACAGCAACGAAAAGAGTTATTCTGTTGCTAAAATAGAAACGGAATCGTAATTCAATTGCTAAAATTTTTCAATCGAATATCAAATCGGTTGCTATAAATAGCAACGATATGTTCCATTTCGTTGCTAAAAATAGCAATGGAATGATTACTCCGTTGCTATTTTAAGCAATGGAATACCCAATTTCATTGCTATTTTTAGCAACGGAAACTGATTTGGTTGCTAAAAATAGCAACGAAAATTATATTCCATTGCTAATTTTGACCAATTCACTAAAATTACCTTGGTTAGATTTAGCAATTGCTAAATTTAGCAATAGAAATAGTATACCATTACTAAATTTCGCAACATAAATACAATTTTGTTGCTAAAAAATAGCAATCGTCAAAATTGCAATTGAATTTTTCGTTGCTATTTTTTATTAGCAACGGAAATTCAACAAATTCAGTCGCTAATTTCCATTGCTATTTTACAATTTTCTTGTAGTGCTTCAAAATTTACGCCTTCTTACTATCAACTGGGAAGATGAATTTCAGGACATGAGTTCTCAAAATTTCAGGGAGTAAGAGCTAAAATCTCCTAGCTCAACTAATTAACACTTTCCTCAAATGTTATGTACCCCACACTTATTTTCTACATTATGAATCAAATGAAATTTCTGCAACCTATCCTTATATTTTTGGATTTTTTATTTTTTAATTTTTTTAAATAAACCTTTATTCAATTACTAAGAGTACGAAAAGCATTAGTTATTGTCATCCATGTCCCAAAACTTTTCAAAAATTTAAGCTTAAAAACCCTTAAAATTTTTTAACTTCCCCTCACTTCTTAATTGACAAGCAAATATTGAATCTAACCCAACATGTAATTTTCATTACCCAACCTAGAGGGACAAATTCCAAAATGGGAAAGATAAAGGCATTTAGGTTATATGGTTAAGCATTAGTGCACTTAAAAGAAATAAATCAAGTAATACGCTTTTAGCATATCAATTAAGCTCAAAGGGGCTAACAATGGCACAATTTACCAAAGGTAAGTCCAAAGTCATTTGAAAATTGGTTGCCAAAGAAAGGCTGCTTGGGTCATATCTTAATCTTGCCTGAGTTGAATGTTCGTTTCGAAGGGTGATGAGGAAGGTTCTAGCTATTCCAGAATTCCTTTACTCAATTGCTCTCACTCACTAGTTTTTCAATTAATTTCACAAAACATAGCCTATTGTGCTCATTAAGTAAGAAACTGGATAATATATAATTTTTTGAGATCAAGTCAAAAGAAAAACTTCACTAAACAATGCTACTACTCTCTAGTTACTTAGACCTCCTAAACAAGCAGTTCAAAACCGAGTTCAATTTGACTCATTTCAAGATTAATTGGCAAGTTCAAGCTAACTGCAAAAGTAATTAACAACTCGAAAAACACAATTATTCTAACTAAATTTAAAAAGGGAAATAATAAAATAGTAAATAAACTTGTTAACACTAAAGGAAAGCAAAATGCATAAACTTACTAAAAGAGAAAGATTTAAAAATACTAAAAAGAAAATCATACTAGAAGCTAGTTAACTAAAATTAAACTTAAACTCTAAAGATAAAAACTACTACTAAAATCAAACAAACAAGATAAAAGCTACAAAAATATGACAAACATAAAAGAAATCTGATTAACAAACTAAACTCATAAAAAAACACAAAACCTCTGAAAAAAATAACATCCCACAGTTAAAAAGAAACAACATCCATAGTTAACAGTTAAACAAAGAAAAACTAAGTTGATTATTCATCATCCTCAAACCCTCACCCCACATTTAAATTTTGTTGTCCCCATCAAAAGACTAAAAGAGAATCAAATACAAATGATGGGTTGAGAAAAAAATCCCTAAAATTATGATCATTGCGATAGAGGCAGTGATGGAGGTGGAAACTGGCTATCAAACTAGGATTGTAACATCCCAATAGTAGTGACAATATCATCCATGCATCGTGTGATTGAAGTGAATCTAGAATCGATCCTCTGATTTATGTCATCAAGCCAATTGTTAGTAGTAGTGTATTGCTCGGCTCTTTCCAACTTTATGGCTCTCTTATGCATAGCCTCCCTGTACAAAGCTCTGTCTAAAACCACTAAATGCCCTTGCCCTGGAAAGCGAGGATCGTCAATAAGGACCGCTATATTTCTCAGCATTTTGCGATCAATTGCCATGGGATTTTCCACCAGTGTGCCAAGCTTCTGGTGCTTATAAAGTGGGCCAATGTAGTGACAAAGCCTCCAAGCTCCAACTTGGAATCCCTTTTTGTAATGGTGTACAGGTCTAAAACTTTTTATGCAATGAATACAATTCCATTCAACTGGATTCCATTGTGCATAGTATAAAGAATGGTGGCCTCACTTGCATTTACATTTCCAAGCCCTCCTAGGTGGTTGAAGAAGGCTAAGGCCAAGTAGCAATGCATAATCCTCATGGGGTGATGGGTCTTGGTGTTCTTAGGATTGAAGGTGGTGGGGTCATCGGGATCATAAATTCCCATCCAGATTTCTTGCCTGTTTAGATCAAGAATGTCCCTAGCAGCATATCGATTAAATCCCAAGACCTCGGAGAAAGCATTGAAAGACATTTGATACGAAATGCTGTCGAGCCAAAAAATCACATGGCCTGGGTCAACATTATTGTCTGTTCCAATTCTAAATTTCACTATGCCTAAGAAGTTGCGGACCACGTGAGGATAGACCTTCTCATTTCGCTCAATGAAAAATCTCCAGCCGATGCCATCAATTAACCTATCTAGCTCATTTTTAAATCCCAATTCCACCATTAATTCCATGTCTAAGCGCGGGGTTGCTAGATACTCTTGCGTGCTGAAGATAGTCCATCAGTTTATGAATTCTTTTGGAGCCCATGTTGGTACCTTAGTCTTGAAAGACGTCTGAGGGGCAGTAAAAGATGATCCAGCTTCAGTACAGGTGCGTTTGGGTGCCATTGCTCCTACAACAACAATCAACACAAGATAAAAGCACTAAAAAGATAACACAAAACACAACAATGGATGTGAACAACAATAACTATATAGGTAGATTGGACATAAAACTACAAAGGAGAAGAAGTTACTAAAATGTATAAAAACAAAGAAACTCTATGAAAACCGAAGGAAAAGTTACACCAAGTACATGGCACTCAACTATGATGAACAATCATCTTTTGGAAACCAATAGCCCGTAAGTTGATTCGTTTCAACCTATATACTTTGGTGCAATTAACATAAAATGCAAGAACAATGCATATGTAAACATAAAGGAACAACTTAAAAGCATGCATGAACCAAAATGCAGACAAAAGATGGAAATAAAATAGAACTACAATGCTTAACCACACAAATGACCATTGACAAAGTATAATTTTTATAGAATAAACATAATCATCCATGAAATTGACTAAAATCACGAGCAAAAACAAAGGGAATAAATAAAAAAACTATCAAAATGCCCTAAAATATCAATTTACCAAACACCAAAAACTTCGTAGCCTAATACACCTTTTGTTCTAACTCCACCAATAGGTGACAGGACTTACCAAACACTAATCCAAAAGGTGACATCCCTATCGGTGTCTTAAAGGCTATCCTATATGCCCATAAGACTTTATCTAGCTTAAGGTACCAATCATTTCTAGATGCATTGACTGTTTTCTCCTAAATGGTCTCCAACTCCCTGTTAGACATCTTAACTTAACCATTGGCTTGGGCATGATAAGGGGTAGTGATTTTGTGCCTCACTCCAAATTTTTTCAATAAGGCTTTGAATTGGTGGTTAATTAAGTGGTTCCCACCATCACTAATGATCGCTCTCAGGGCTCCATAACAGGTGAATATGTTCCTACTTAAAAACTCTAGGACAACTTTTGTATCACACATCCTAGTGGCTATAGCTTCTACCCACTTACTCATATAGTCCATTACCACCAAGATATACTCAAATCCATAAGAGACCAAAAAAGGCCCCATAAAATCTATCCCCCATATATCAAATAACTCTACCTCAAGCACATTGGTCAATGGCATCTCATCTCTTCTAGATATATTTCCCACCCTTTGATACCGATCACAAGATTGAATAAACAACTTTACATCAATGAATAAAGTGGTCCAATAAAATCTAAAAGAAAGAATTTTTGATAACATTTTATTAGGTCCACGATGCCCACTGGCTTCTCCACTATGATAGGCATTGATAATCTCCCCTTACTCTTCTTTCGGGATGCACCTTCTCAACAATTGGTCAGCACAAAGATGAAAAAGATAAGGATCATCCCAGATATAATGCTTCTCATCAGCTTTCAGCTTCTTCCTTTGTTGCCAACAAAATTCCCTCGATATATAACCTCCCGCGAGAAAATTAGCAACATTAGCAACCCAAGGCTCCAAAACTTCACAAACAAACAAAGCACAAATACGCTCATCCGAAAATAAATCTAAAATCTCCCCTTTTTCAGCATGATCATTCTCTAATCTAGACAAATGATCTGCTACATAATTTTTTGCTCCTTTCTTATCTTTGATATCAAAATAGAATTCTTACAAAACGAGTACCCATCTTATCAATCTTGGCTTGGACTCTTTCTTGGCAAAGAGGTGTCTTAATGCCACATGGTTAAACAACACCATAATTTTTGCACCTAGCAAATACGATCTGAACTTTTCAAAAGCAAATACAATGGTAAGAAGTTCCTTCTCGGTTGTGGTATAGTTGACTTAATCTCCCATCAACGTGTGGCTCACATAATAAATTGCATAAAACATATTCTCTCGCCTTTGTCTGAGTACTGCTTCCATTACAAAATCACTTGCATTACACAATAGCAGAAAGGGAAAATTCCAATCCAGAGATATGATCACCGAAGCTGAAATAAGCCTTTGCTTCAACAATTCAAAAGCTAACAAACATTTATTAGTGAACTCAAAAGGAGCATCTTTCATAATAAAATTGGATAAAGGCTTTGCAATTTTTGAAAAATCCTTTATGAACCTATGATAAAAACCTATGTGCCCTAAAAAACTCGTAATTCCCTTGACATTAGTTTGTAGTGGGAGTTTCTCTACAACTTCTACCTTGGCCTTGTCTACCTCAATCCCATTCTCATAAATTTTGTGCCCTAACACAATGCCCTCTTTTACCATCAAGTGGCACTTCTCCTAATTTAGTACTAAGTTGGTTTTTTTACACCTACCTATCACCAAATCGATATGCTTTAAATAACTCTCAAAATCTAGCCCAAAAATGGTGAAATCATCCATAAATACCTCCATAAATTTTTTTATAAAGTCATGAAAAATTGCCATCGTGCACCACTAAAATGTAGCCAGTGCATTACGCAGTACAAAAGGCATTCTCCTATAGGCAAATTTGCCATAAGGATAGGTAAATGTCATTTTCTCTTGATCTTTAAGGGCTATGGGGATTTACAAATATCCCGAATACTCATTTAAGAAATAATAAAACATATTTCTTGCTAGCCTCTCTAACATCTAGTCAATAAATGGCAATGGAAAATGATCTTTCCTAGTTGCATGGTTTAGTCTCCTATAATCTATACATACTTTCCAACCAATAATTGTACTAGTCGGAATGAGTTCATCAAGTTCATTCCTAGCCACTATCATTCCCCACTTCTTAGGGACACATTGTATGGGGATAACCCACTTACTATTAGAGATTGGGTAAATTATACCTGAATCGAGCAATTTGAGTACCTCTTTCTTTACAACTTCCTGCATAGCTAGATTGAGCCTTTTTTGGGGTTGAACTACCAATTAACATTCTTCCTCCATAGGAATTTGATGAGTGTAGTAACTTGGGTTGATACCCTCCAAGTCCGTTGTCTCCCATCCTATTACTTTTTTATGCTTCTTCAGCATCTCTTCTTCAAAACCTGACAACAAAGAATAGATAATTACTGGTTTTGCTTTATATTCTAAAAAGACATACTTTAAATGAGGAGGAAGGGGTTTAAGTTCAACTTTAGAGTCTTCTTTTTTTAGAGTGGTCCCCTCTTGCTTTGATTCCTCCTTTTCACAGTCTTTCTCCATAGCTGCTATCAACTCTCCCTCTATTCTATCCAACCCTTCATTTTCCAAAGAATGCATCAAGCTCAAATTTAATGGATTATTTAGCAAAACTTTTTCTTGAGTCTCCTCTACACATTCATCTACCTTGTCCATAGACCGATTCCTCCAATTCACTTGATGGATGCTTTTGGTCTTTATCCATATCCACCATAAATTCTTTATTGTAAAATTGAAGGGTGACCTTTTGACCATGAACAACTATCATTGCTTTTGCCATATTTATAAATGGTCTCCCTATAATGAGTGGCACCTTCCTATCTTCTTCTATCTCCATGACCATGAAATCTACAGGAAAAATGAATTCCCCACCTTCACTAATAGATCCTCAATCACCTCTTTTGGCTTTCTCATTGATCTATCAGCAAGTTGAAGTCTCATTCCTGTGTCTTTGAGATTGCTGAGATTGAGTTTCCTGCACATTGAATATGGCATCAAGTTAATACTGGTCCCTAAGTCACACAAGGCATTCCCAACAATAGTTTTACCAATTTCATAGGGTAAAGTGAAGCTACTTGGATCTTTTAATTTTTTCAGAATCTTGTTCATGATAATTGCACTACAATTTTTTGTTAATTGCATGATTCCATACCTTCTAACTTCTTTTTATTAGAACAAAGTTGTTTCATGAATTTAGCATAGTTGGGTATGTGAGCTAAAGCTTCAGCAGAAGGTAAATTGATATGTAATTTCTTGAACATTTCTAGAAACCTAGCTAATTGCTCATTTTTCTTTTCTTTCCTAGCTATAGTAAGAAATGGCAACCTATTTATGTTAAGATCCTCTATGGTTGGGTTCTTTATACTCTTTCCTTTATCAATCTTTGGAGCATCTACATCTACCTCTATTTTAGGCTTAGAATCACTTACCTTCCATGTCCGCTCCTCCATATCAAATGATGAAATTGGTGATTTAGCTTTTTCTTCTTCTTGTACTACCTCCTTTCCATATTTTAATGTAATGGCTTTAGTCTCCTCCTTAAGATTATGGTCCACATTCGAAGGAAAAGTTCTAATTGGCTTTGTAGACAAAGAATATGCCAACTGCCCAATCTATGTCTCCAAGTTTCTTTTAGAAGGATCTTGATTTTGGTTCTATTGCGCTTGAGATTTCCATCTTGTTTCTTGGCCCATCATAAATTGTTATTGGCTGTTCATAAAACTAGCAAACATGTCTTCTAAATTAGTCTTCTTCTCTTGATCGAGTGGCCTTGGTTGGAATCCCGATAGGTGATATGGTTAAGGTTGGTGTTAGTTAGAGCCTTCTCCCTAATGGTGGTTTGGTGGATAAGGGGCTTGGTAATGAGTGTGGGCTTGAGGTTAATATGATTGGCTTGGATTTTGGTGGACATTATGATTGAATGGGGCTTTTGCTTGTGGTTATGAAGATGAGGCATGCTGATTTCCATTATTCCAAGAGAAATTTGGGTGATTCCTCCATCCCGAATTGTATGTATTGCCATAGGGATCATTCCTTCTATAATCGCCTAGTGCATTTAAATTTACCACAACACCACCTTCTTAAATACCTTGCCCAATTTCAATTGGTCCACTACCTTAAGCAACCGCAGCTACATTTTACACTTTTAACCTGTTTAACTTTTTCTTTACCAACTTTAATTGTGCCTTCAATAATGCCACTTCATCTAGATTGTGTACACCTTGCCTTCTTGGAATTGATCTAAGAGCATTCCATTGAGAGTCATTAGCTGCCATCTCATCCAACATATTAAAAGGTTCCTCAAGTAACTTATTGAAGAAAGACCCTGCATATGTTGCATCCAATAATGACCTTGTTTAAGGTGTAACTCCAGCATAAAATATGGTTATCAATTGGTAGATAACTATCTAATGGTGTGAATAGCTTCTCAATAATCTCCTAAACCTTTCCCAAGCCTTATGAAAAGACTTCTCATTCATTTGATGACAGCCTATTATATTGTTATGAATACTTGCGGTCTTGGTTTGAGGGAAAAATCTCATCAAAAACTTCTCTTATAACTGATCCCATGACTATATTGATTGGCTTGGTAGCATTTGTAGCCACTCCCGTGCTTTTCCAATCAAAGTGAATGGAAACAACTTCAATCTCACTGCATCTATTGTAACACCCAAAATTTGAATTGTGTCACTAACTGCCAAAAATATGTCAATATTTTGATTGGGATCTTCTACTTCGAATCGGAGGGCTGATTGCTCTGTACCATAGTGATGGTAGTCGATTTGAGCTCAAATTGTATCCCTCTTGGCAATACAATTGTTCGATGATCTTCATTCCACCTTGGCATAGCATAGTCCCTTATAGTCGTTTGCCTAGGCACTTTTTCTCATCATACCCCTAGCATTTCTTCATGTGCCCTCGGCACTTGTTTATTCTCAGAGGGAACTCATCAAGAGGAGGATCGTGCTCTATATTATTGTCTTTATTGGCTCTCCTTCTTTGATGTAAGGTCCTCTCGATTTTAGGATCAAAGGTGCTAATTTTTCTCATCTTAGTCTATTCATGCACCACTATCACCTAAAAAGAATCAAGAAAATAAAATAAGAAAAAAAAGTACATACAAACAACAATCACAACTCACAAATAATGCTAATCCCTGACAAAGGCACCAAAAACTTATTGTGACCCTAACAAGTATACTAGATTGACAAGTAGTAAAGAGGAATATTTTTAAAACTCTTCGAGTATCATACCCTAAGGATTGTGTGTGCAAGTTAAGACAATTGATCGTATGCTAAAAAATTCCCAAAAGTTTTGATGATTTTGCTATAGCTATCTAAAATGAAGACTTTAAATGCTAAAATGTGTAATAGGAAGAAATTAAATTCAACTAGTATTAATTCAAGTAAGAGCTAAATTATGACAAATTAATAAGTGTAAAAATCAATATAAGGAAAACATTGCTCAGGTTCACTCATCCATCCTATACCCAATGTGAATTAATTTTACCTAAAAGCAAACATGAATGAATCTGAGATAACCCTCTTAACGCAAGCATCCGATTCCGAAGCTAGCTATTCTAATTGCCAAGTGTCCCATTTTGAAGCCAGCCCAACAGCTAGCCTAAGTACATGTTTAACATCCTAGGTTCGGTTTGCTTTCCTATTCTAGAGCCAAACAACCCAAAATCCATCTATTTCACTCCACACTCTAGTCGTAAAATCACAAACACTGACATCTAAAGTCCCATTCTAGAGCAATCCAAAATAGACAACATTTATGATAGAAAAACTTAGCAAAATCATTCATTGTATTCAACCCACACAAGCATCACCATCCAACCAAGATATAAGATAAAAACCATTCATCAAAGTTGGAAAACATCACTTAAGAAGCTGAAAACTAATGAAATAAGAATAAACAACAGTGAAATAAACCATTCATTCATATATATAACTGAAAATATGTTTAATATTCATATTATAGGTAGGGGATTTAAAGATCCTTAAGCAACTGAAAGACTACTCATTATCCATAATGTAAAAAACAAGTAAAAGAAGAAACTATAAAATCCATTTAAAGTTGATGAAGTTCCTTCTCTCCTTCTCTAAGTTGCACTTTGATTGTAAGCTCTAACTTGAAGTAATTAAACTAAAACTAATACTATTTTTGTGTCCTTAAAGTAAATATAATCTAAAAGAGTGATTTTTACAAGCAAAACTATGAAACTATGTATGAAGAGCTTTCAAGATGTAAAACTACAGTTTTTCTCTCAAAGAATAGCCTCTACACAAAACCTTAAAAAGATCTCCTTTAAAAATAGACAACTCTACACCTTTTATACAGCTATCCAGGAAGGCACGACTGGGATACTTTTATCTCAGTCGAGGCAACCATCTGGATGTTTTGATCTTCAAAGGCTGCATTGGCCATGGATGGGACCAATTGGTCTCAGCCACGACTTTTGGTGAAACGGTGATTTTTGAGCTTCTACATGGGACATGGTTGGGACCAATTATCATAGCCGTGCTTTAGCCTATTTTTTTACACAAAATTCAAATTAATACTATTAATCACCCAAAAACTCTAAATTTATCAAAATAACTAAAATAAACAAAGTAAGAGCATTTTAACACTAAAAACACAAAAAACATGCAAGATTAGACACTAAAACACACAAAATTATCCTGACAATAAACATTAAAGTGAAAGCTATCAGGGGTTAAATGAGAGAAAATGGCTACCTTAGGCTCTTTAAAGTAGCTGGTCCCTATCTCCCTTAAATCCCTTGAGTTTTCTTCCATTCTTTAGATGATTCTAGGGAAGATAGGTGCCTTGCTCCTATTGGCTCTCATTTTGACTTTACCAAAGTTACGCTTAACTCCTTAAATTTATGTTTCTAACCTTAAACTTTCTCTTTTCCTTTTCAATAAGGTCCTTTGATTAATATCTTTCCCATAACTAATCACATGCATGGCTTAATTTAAAATGTCTATTTTACCCCTCTTCTTTTAAGGCAAATACCTTTATGTCCTAACTTGTAGTTCACCAACTATACACACACAAAGTGATAATATTGTCAGTTAAGAACACTTGTATATTTTCCCAAAGCTTAAATAGGGGCCTCACAGTTGTTCTCTACCCTATTATGTTGAAGCCTTCTTACTTAATCTAGCTGAAGTAAATGCACCCTATTGTGGACCTTTAGAAGCATGATAGTTTGTAGACTCTGCTAATTGATCTCCCTATACACCCCTGGGTCTCTTTCTTATTGATAAACTACCTTTAGCAAAACTTCTTCTTTGTTATCTTTCTTTTTTAGCTAATTCATTCTTTTCCACCCGAATAGCTACTTGTATGAGTTGATGGTAGTCCACCTGTTGTAAGGAAGTGGATCCAATCAACACTCCTTAACACGGTCATTTATGCTATCCTTAAATTGTCAGAACTTAAAAGCACCTGTTAATATATATTTGGGTACATATTTGCTTAGGTGGCTAAACTCTGCCTCATACCCCGGTTACTTTGATGCCTTTTTGCTTCAAATTTAAAAACTATCTCAACTCTTCTTTTTTATATGCTTCAGTTACATATCTTTTCTTAAATTCTGCTTTGAAGAACTCCTAAGTAAGAGGATCAGGAAACTAAAGCTATTTCAACACTATCTTCTACCAATCATACATTGTTCCTTAAAGTAAGGATACAGTAGAAGTCACATTCTATTTGGTTAGGCATTGAATCGCCATAAAGACTCATTCTATCTTTTCCAATCAAAGTTCTACCTTTTCTGATTCCTCCTTTATGTTGCCTAGAAATTCCTCTGCTCCATTCTTTCTAATTTATGCAATAAGAGCTTTTGGTGCTATCATTTTACATAAAATCTAGGGCATGTCTTGTGAAATTTTCAATAATGCTTCCCCAAGTGGACCAATAGGTGCATTGTCCCAAGTAAATGCTGAAGATTCAAGATCAGAGGGATTTGACCTCACAAGTAAATTACTTTCCTCAGTCTCTTCTATTACATCATGACTTCCCTCCATAAGCTATTGTCTAAAGAAACACAAAGACATCAACATTAAGCCAACACTAATAAAATTTTATACATGCATATTCTTAAACTCTAATAAACTAGAATCGCCTAAATCATGCTCTGATACCAAAGATGTAAGGACTACTTTAGCATTTCCTAGTTTCTGTTACTTGGTGTATTATCTTTCATACAATAATGCATATTATATCTTATTTGTTAACATATCATATAGTTCATTATAATTTATAATCATATCCATGCATAGGAATATGCTATATCAAATGAAGCTCCTTATACATCATAATTATAATAATGTCATTCTTTACATTATACCTTTATGTTACATTTTCTTAGCAAAATATATATAGTTTACAATAACAAAAACATAGCCCAAAATATCATTATCTTTATACTTTGAATTTTCCTAAACTAGTGTTATCTTTACTGTTGATGGGCTTATCCCTACTAAAAAGGCCTATCTTAAGTACCTATATGGATGAACACTCGTGCTAAGCTATACAGCTTAGTAAGGAACAATAAGTATTTAAAAAACCACTCATAGTGGCCATTCTTATGCACACATAACATATACTAATAATATAATTCATTTATGTCATTTAATAATACATCACAATTAGTTATAAGACATTACTACATATTTGTTTTATATTACAAGGTTAGTCATATATAACATGTCATTATTTAACACCAAGTATTTACTATTTATCATACCTTGTGAATATCTGCCTAAGTTCTGTAGGAATGGAAAATAAGTGTTATGGATACCCGTAAGTATCAAACATATGAATATGAATACCTGAAGGTATTCAACCTATGGACCCAAATGGGTTCAAAACTGTGGTCCCAAATGGGGACATATTGTGGACTCAAATGGGGTAAAGACTATGGCAGCTACATCTGTAATCTTATAGGCATGCCTATCTATCCACCTCCAAGTTCTATATGCATGCATTGATCATACATATAATTTCTTTCATTATTTTTAATTCATCATATTACATAATTATGAACGCAAATGTTTAGAACAATCACAATAGTATAATTTTACCATCATTGTATAACCACAATTAAAATTGTACAACTATCATTATATAAGTTTACTTATATAAATATACATATGTAGTATGTTTTAACATTTTCTTTTCATCTTAATATACTACTCACATATTTAATATCACAATTTGTCTTTAGTTTTATGTTTAGAATGCTTGAAAAGTGTTTAGGGAGGTTTAGGTAAGCTTTGGGAATAATTTGGGGCCTAAAAATCAAATGTGGGAGGGAAAAGGGAAGAGTCATGGTCATTACTAATTTGTGCCAACCGTGACATAGGTGCACATTCAGTTTTGGACAAGCTCACAGTGGTTACCAAATTGGTATTGACCTTGAGGTCCATTCTACCAAAAAAATTCTAAAGGCAAATTTTTAGGTTTAGTTTGTATGCCTTTTTAGACCTAGAAAATGACTTTTTCAGGTAATGTATCCTGCTACAAAGTTATTACCTTATGTCTCTAGTTTCTAAAAGATTAAAAATCACTCCATTTAGACCTATAAATCTTTAGATATTCACTAAACAAGGAAAACTACTCCCAATGATAGAACAATAGATATAGTCAAAGTTTAAGCTCGATTTTCATAATCTTACAAAGGGAATCAATTTTTTTATTTTCCATACAAAATCAAGATCTATGAGTCTAGTTGTTATTTGAACTAGAATTACTTAATTTAGATTCCTTTACCTCTAGTTATAACTAAAACAATCTGAATTGCTCAATTAAGTCCTAAGACAGATTTTAGTGATTTCAACTAACAAAATCTACTAATGGTACAAGTAAAGCACTTTTTAGTCCTCTTCTAATTGACTTGTAAAGCATTAGAAGATTAAAAACCTAGTGAATAGAAGGTTGTTAAGATTTTTTTGTACAATTTTATTGTGCATTTATAAACTTTTGCCTTTTAAAGTTGTTTGTTTGCTATTCTTTCTAGAGTCATTCTTGTGACTTCAATACTTGAAGTCAAATATGTTAATTAGTAATTTAAAAACTGTTGAATCTAAGTGAGAGTATTTTAATATATCTATTCATTAAGTAAGAAATTTTAGGAGACAAGATGCTAGTGGAGAGGGTTTTGCAAAAGCAAGATAGTGTAGAGAGCGAATAACCATGATACTAAGGCAACTTAGGAAGGCAAGGAGGAGCAAGTAGAGTCGTATAGTAGTGTTGTTTCTATTTTTTTAATGCAATGAAGTTGGCAGTCATTTACAAATAACTAAGAGTCAATCAGCCTTTAGTTCACTATATACCTAGAACATAATCCTTTGGAGACTTGATCATTTAGGATGGAATGATGGAACAAGCAAGCTGAGTTGAAAGTGTAACTCATTTTGTGATTTTACATTTTAAGTTCCTACATCCTCAGATGGTTGAATTCATTTAAATTGTAGATCATAGTTTATGGTTCCTTCAAATTGATTTTATTTTGAACTTTGTTTTATGATGGATGATGAATAAGTACATGCTTAAGCAATTTTTAAATGTACTTTTTTTTATCTTTTTTTTAACCTGGAAGTTACATTATTTATGTATTTTAAGAGAAGATTTAATAATAGGTATTGTAGTTTTACAACTGTTAATGCTATGCCAAACTCAAATTAAGAAGAAAACAATCAATATTAGCATGGATAGGAAAATACATTTGTGTGCCATTTGTAAAAGCATACTTTTCTTAGATTGTGTTTATATTTGATATTGATGAATTGGATTTTACTTATGATGAAAAATACATTAAGCATAACAATGGTTTGTCTATGGGTGTTGGCTCAAGTACTAGTATATTTATTTAATGAGTAAGTAATGTGGACTTCTTTTTGTGTTTAGTGGATGCTTTGAAGAAGAAAGTTGAGGATGTAATGCCTATTACTACTAGACATGAATAGGAGGAGCTTAAAGTAGAGCTTTAGGTATTTATTCTTAGTTTATGTAGTAACAAAAAAATTCAGAATAAAAACAAAATTAAAAAAAGGAGGATCGTATTTATATTGGAGCTAATAAACAAGTAAGCACTAGATTTAATGTTTCTTGGTAGAATTTGCTGCTTCTAAATTAATGATTTTTAGTTTTAACACTTGTTTCTCTTTTTTTTAGTATAGGTTGATGTTGGTTTTGATGAGATAATGGAATAAGATTTGGAATTTTTGATTGTGAATGCTGCAACGAGTTGAATTGTAGTTGACTGGCTTGTATGTTTGTTGTGATCTATTGAATGTTTGTATGTACAATTAATAATAGTGAAAAATTGCCAATTAAATTGTCTTTCGTTACCACATTTAATGGGTTGTATTTAATAAAAATTGAAAAGATGAACCTAACTGGAATGATATTTCTTAAGCAGTCACAAGGCATGAACATTAAGATTAGGCAAGAATTTCCTTGGGTTTCATTCTCTTTAGGTATCAAGAAAATTAGAAATTATTAAAAAAAAAGATGATAACAGTAGGGCCTGGAATAGAAGATGTCCTTATCTTTGAATCCATCTTCATTAAAAAAAATTCTTTTAGAGATTCCTTCTGGAAAATATATATATTTTTTAACTTCAAATATATTAATCTGAAATACTCACTCACTGGAAAATATCATTTTGGAATGAAATTTTGTCTCTAAATTATCCTTTGAAATTAAGTAAATGATGACAAGCTTTGACACTAAATTTAGCTATAATAGCTTTATGGCTTAGAATGAAACGTCATCACGATGATATTACCATTCCTTCTAAGTCTTAACTAACTTGATATGGATGTTTTTTCTTTAGTATACCATTTATAAGTTTATCCAGTCATGTTTGCACTCTTTTTTTTACTTTAATCTTGTTGGGAATTCTTTTTGCCTTAGACATCAGATGTTATTATTTGATGAGGTGTTCCTACTTCCACTTGCGTATATCTTTAAATTCTGTTGGTGCTTTTTGTCAAAGTTGCTTTTGGTCTATTTGTGGGGTAGTTTCGAGATGAAATGCTACAATTTCTCATGTGGTTTTTTCCTGAAGTTGAGAAATTACAATGCTTATAGAGTTTTATTTTTTGGCTTTCGTGAGACTTGGTGTAAGGGTTGCTAAAAATTTCATTGCTTATGAGTTTTAGTGGTTATTTTGCTTTGTTTTTAACCGGTGTCTAGCAAGTATACTAGATCGGCTAGTAATATAGGGAAATATAATTATGACCCAAAATATTGAACCCAAGGAAAACCTTTGTTTGTGTGATTTTAATTTTAAAACAGAATTTGTGTGAAAAGGAAAGAAGAAAAATCACAAAATTGTGATATTTGAAGACTAAAAACTGAAAACAGAATTTTAAAACTATAAATAAAATAAAACAATTGAAAGAGTTTAAACAATTGATTATAAAACAAAAGCAAGCAATTAATTGAAGTAAAAAAATATATTAAAAACAACTTTCACTAAAGGACTATCCACCTTAACCAATATTATTATGACTTAATCAAAAGAGAAACACAAGTGAATATGAAGAATTTTGATTTATAAACCCAGATAACTTTACTCAATATTATCCTTCCAAGCATTAAAATTCCCTTATTCAGAACAATCCAACACTTATCATAAAGATCCGAATTAATCCTCCTAGATGTCTATTAAATCGTTTCTCAAGTAATTCAACTTTCACCTATTCTTAGTTACTCCCGTCTTAATCTTAACTTACTTCAATTAACACAAAACTATATCTTATTCATATTATAATCATGGATTAACCTAAATAAATTAACCTAAGAACATGAATATCAATAATCAACCCAAAACCAATTATTAACCAATGTTTAATCAAGTTAACAATTAATCCTTAGCTAAATAATGATAATACCATGTTTAAGAACTAAGAAATAATCAAACTTGCATTAAATTGAAGCACAAGCTTAAGTCATAACAATAAAAGTTAAGGATTCAAGTATCCTTTAGCAAAAGTTAAAGAAAACTACTCACTATTAATGTTTAAAACTAAAATAAAGCTTTAAAGAAAAGAGTAAAAACAACAAAAATATTAAACTACTTAAAAAAAACTAAAATCTAGTAACTATTAAAAGCTAATGTTGATTCCTCCTCTTTTATGTTGGGATACATGACCACTTAATTTTATTTGCAAAGAGCCATATGGCCGCTCACTTCTTCCATCAAAATTGATACATGGCCACTTATTTTTCCAACCTATGCATCACACGACCACTTGATGAATTTATGCATATGCAACAAGTGATACATGGCCATTTAAACTTCCCTTGCTTAATACACACATCCACTTGAGGGAGAAGAGCAAGAAATACATGCCCAATTATGAAAAAACACTAAGAATCACATGGCTAGTTGAGAGGAAAACCCAAGATGCACCGCCACTTGAGAAACTCAAGCAATGAAACACATGGCCACTCATGAACCTATTGTACTTCATGAATATTTTCTTGCATGAATTTCCTAAATTTACAATTTTGGCCCAAATCTTCCTGACTTTTTGCAATTAAGTCCTTTTCTTAGCAAAATATACCTGAAAAGTACCAAAACTTTAAATTAACTTCCAAAACACACAAATCAACATTTTAACTAAAATTTAACCAAAATTAAACCAGATTAACTAATTAAAACCACTTAAAACATACTAAAAATAATATATAATTCACACTTTATCAAAAACCCCACACTTAAACCTTGCTCGCCCTCGATTAAGTTAGAATAATCCACCCCTCAAAATAATTAAACTTTGAATAAAGAATTGTGAATTTTACACCCAAGCTTAGCATTTTAACAAAAGCACTTAATATAATCTCTAAATAGAATAACTTCATTTAAGACAATATAAGTTAATTTCCTTGAGTGTGTACAAGACCAAATAATTTTAAGTATTTTGTGAATCAAAACATCAATACAAGTAGATAATGAAGTGTAGAATATATGGATGTATATGCATACAATCAGTTTCGTGCTTGAAACTCTAGATACACCATAAGCCTCTCCTTTTGTTGGAAATTTATCGGTTACATGCATCTCATACATAAACAGAATATAAAATTTTTAACCAATAGATCTAATCATGCCATGAATTTACAATATATATATATTAATGTGAAAAAGAAAAATCACCTCTGATTTTTGTTGAATAGTTGACTTTTCTTCTCACCGAGTTGTCGCAAACTATAATGTCCAAAATGGAACACCTCCAATGAGTAATCCACACTAAAGAAGGACTGAATGAATCAAATAAGGAAGAAAACAAGGACTGGCCAAAATTCCCTAGATGCTAGCAAGGGAAGTGGTGGCTAGGGTTGAGAGAAAAGAGAGAAAATATTTTCTCTTAATTGTTCGCACTTAACCCTAATACCCTATCACTTGGATTTTTATAGTTAGGTTAAAAATCCAACTTCATAATAGCATTGGGCTCTTTAAAATTGGTGGAGAAATATTAATTGGGCTTCTGAAATTATTAATAATTTATTTGGGCTCAATTAAATCTAATTTATGCCCTTTTCACAAAAGACTATGCACAAAACCCACAAACTAGGCTCTTTGTGCATATACTTAGATTTAGTTACCCAAATGAATTCCAAATCAAACCAAATTAAATATGTAGGCTTCATAATAGTTATGAAATATATTTAAATTATTTTGGTCCAAGAATTGCCTATAAGGCCTTATATTTGTAGTTGGCATGTAACCCTTCCTCTAGAGGGTTTCTGCACCAACTTCACTTCTTTGGGCCTCTTTAATTCCTCCAATGGATCTATTAATTATTATATCAGCCCTATAATACTTATAGTCCAATAATAATTAATTATGAAATACATTATTTCAATTAGGTCCATTTTACAGAACATTTCTAAAAAGTTCGGCGAATAATTTTACTTGATCATAATTAATTAAACTCTTTAATTAATTATTCTCTTATTCACTTGTCTATCCCATAATAATATCAAATATTATTATTCTTGTCATTTTACCATTTATCCTTTTCTCTATATGTGCGTGATCTATTGGATTCCTGTCCATATTGGCAGTATAATATGTAATTGTGAGTTTTATTCAAAACTCACATGATTTAAAATCCTTTAAATTATTTTATCAATCACTATTGATATTTATTATACATTATTATACAAGTTATGATTGGCCTTTAGCTAGGCATCATGACTACCCAAATGTCTGGAAAGTCAAGTGGTTTGACTATACCCTTCTATAGAATAGTTATCGTGCAATTACTCCTTTCACCACTCTTATCTCAATTAGATTCTGAGTATGGATTCCTACCAACTCATATAAATCTAATTATGTATGTTCTATTAATTTAACCATTGTTCCTAAAATGCCCTTCATTGATCTCTATCCATTTTGGCATATTACTCTGTTCAGAGATTTTCTGAATAAGGCAATTATAGAATCATGCGAGATAACTTCCCTTAATAAATCTAGGATGGTGAATCCTTTGTCAATCACTCAACTATCTTCAAGAAGGTTATGATATACCAAACCTCCTAACTATGTTCACCCCTAGTTGGAAGTAATCAATTATGGAGTCAAAGTACACCACTTGCTACTTAAGATAACTTTAGTGATCTCAAGTCTAAGGATACTTGCACAACCGCTATGAAGAGATTCCTTACTGACATAGATTTAATATCCATGTGATGATTCACTTTGTAGGTCTCCAATGAACTTGTTCTTCTAACAAGCATCCACATGTTAGCTTTGATTATCTTTCATAATCACAGTTATGAGAACCACTGCTTGAACCATTCAAGAAGCATAACATGTGTTAGTTTGTCCAAATTAACAATGTCCTATCTATTTAATTCTATCACTAGGGATATTTAGATATTAACACATTTGCATGCAATAGACACCTCATATCATGAACACTTTCATGATTGCCTTTGTACTGTGTTTATAATATCAAGGACTTCATTTATTAATTTAAGATTTACGAACTCATGTATTTAAACATAGCATTAATAAATGAATTATGCCTTTTATTAAGAATATAAATTCACACATATGGAATTCATCCCTTTTACATGGGCTCTAGGGTATACTCTCTAACAATCTCCCACTTGCACTAGAGCAAATCACTCATATGTCTCAGACCCATGTTATTCATATGGTGATCGTGCTTCATCTGGGAAAGTACTTTAGTGAGGGGATCTGCCACATTATCATCTGTAGGAACCCTTTCTATTTTCACATCATTTCTAGCTACTATTTCCCTTATGACATGGTAGCATCCGAGAACATGCTTGGATCGTTGATGAGACCGTGGTTCCTTTGCTTGTGTAATGGCTCAATTGTTGTCACAATATAGAGGAATTGGATCAACAATGCTAGACACCACTCCTAGTTCAGATACAAACTTTTTGATCTAGACTACTTCTTTGGCTGCTTTCGAAGCAGCAATGTACTCAGCTTCTGTCATGGAATCAGCAGTTGTTTCTTGTTTGGAGCTCTTCCAACTAACTGCCTTTCCTCCCATTATGAACACATAACCAGATTGTGATTTACAATCATCCTTGTCAAATTGAAAGCTGGCATCTGTATACCCACTTACTTCCAAACTGCCCTCTTCATATGTCAAGAATATATCCTTAGTCCTTCTCAAGTACTTATGGATATTCTTGATAGCTACCCAGTGTTCCTCTCTAAAATTGGATTGGAATATGCTTGTGACACTCAAAGCAAATGATACATCTGGACGTGTACATAACATAGCATACATGACAGAACCAATTGTCGATGCATATGGTATTCTATTCATGCTCTCTCTATCCTCTAGTGTCTACAGACACATAGACTTAGAAAGGTGTTTCCCATACACCATAGGTATAAACACTTTCTTAGAGAGATCCATATTGAACCTCTTCAATACCTTATCTATATATGTACTTTGAGAAAGACCTAGCAACCCATTGGATCTATCTCTATAGATCCTTATTCCCAGAATATAGGATGCTTCTCCAAGGTCTTTCATGGAGAATTGCTTGGATAACCATATTTTAATAGATTGGAGAAGAGAAATACCGTTTCCAATCTTCAATATGTCATCCATATATAGAACTAGGAAGAGAATTGCACTCCCACTTACCCTTTAATATGCGCAAGGTTCATCTTCATTACGTGAGAAACCAAACTCTTTGATTGTCTCATTGAATCGTATGTCCTAACTCCTAAAGGCTTGCTTCAATCCATAAATGGATCTTTGAAGCTTGCATACCTTTTTGCCATTTCCTGATGTGAACCCTTCTGGTTGTGTCATATACACATCCTTAGTCATATTTCCATTTAGGAAAACTGTCTTCACATCCATTTGCCAAATCTCACAATCATAATGAACTGCAATGGCTAAAAGTATTCTTATAGACTTAAGCATCACTATAAGAGAAAATGTTTCATCATAGTCAATACCTTCTTTTTGACGATATCCTTTTGCTACTAAGCGAGCTTTATAGGTAACTATATTACCTTCCATGTTGGTCTTCTTTTTGAAGACCTATTTGCACCGTATGGGTTTTATCACTTCAGGTGGTTGAGTTAAAGTCCATACTTTATTCTCATATATGGAGTCCATTTCAGACTGCATAGCCTTAAGCGATAAATCACATTCTGAACTGTTCAAAACTTCTTGATAGCTTGTAGGCTCATTGTCCTCTACTACAGTTATGCCTCTATCCGAATTAATGTGAAATCCATATCTCACAGGGATAGAATGCATCCTAGTAGATCTTATAGGATTTTGTGTATAATCATGTTCAACTATAATCTCATCATTATGAAATTCGGTCTTGGGTTCAATCGGTTGATCTACTTCTATTTGTGGGTTTTAAACTTCACCAAAGTTCAATTTTACTCCTATCGTCCTCTCGTAGGAGAAATTCTCTTTCCAAGAAGACAACATGCCTTGAAACAAACACCTTTTGTTCTAAGGGATGGTAGAAATAATATCCAAACGTTTCTTTTGGATATCCCACAAATAAACATTTGTCAGACTTAACATTTAGTTTGTCTGACATTGCCTTCTTCACATAAGCAGGACAACCCCATACTTTCATATGAGAAAGTGTGGGTTTCTTGTTATTCCACATCTCATATGGAGTAACATCAATCGATTTACTTGGAACTCTGTTTAACACATAAATAACAGTTTCTAGTGCATATCCCCTAAAGGACTTAGGCAAGTCTGCTCGACTCATCATGGATCGAACCATATCTAACAGTGTTCGATTTCTCCTCTCATATACACCATTGTGTTGTGGTGTATATGGAGGAGTCCATTGAGATAAAATTCCATTATCTCTAAGATAATCTTGAAATGCTTGGCTTAAGTATTCTCCAGCTCGATATGATCTAAGTGTTTTAATACTCTTGCCAAGTTGCTTTTCTACTTCATTTTTGAATTCTTTGAACTTTTAAAATGCTTCTGATTTATATTTCAATAGATAAATTTATCCAAACCTGGAATAATCATCTATAAAAGTAATGAAGTAGGAGTAACCTCTTTTGGCATGTGTAGTCATTGGACCACATACATCTGAATGTATTAAGTCCAAAATCATTTTAGCTCGTTCTCCTTTACCAATAAAGGGAGCTTTTGTCATTTTTTTCAATAAACAAGATTCACATGTATCAAATGATTCATAATAAAATGATCCCAAATCACCTAACTTGTGTAATTTGGTCATTCGTTTCTCATTTATATGTCCTAAATGACAATGCCATAAATATGAGGTATTCAGATTATCTTGTTTCATTCTCTTGGTATCCACATTATGCACTTCTTTAATTAAATCAAGAACAAATATACCATTCTCAATGATAGCTTTTGCATTAAAAATATTGTTCTTAAAAATGTAGCAACACTTGTCCTTTAAAGAAATGTCATAATCGTTCAATAAACAACTAAAAGAAATAAAACTTTTAGATAAAGTTGGAATATAATAACAATTATTTAATTTCAATATTAATCCACTTGGAAGAGGCAAATGGTAAGTACCCACAACTGTTGTAGAGATGTTTTCTCTAGTAGCTAACTGTAAACATATTTCTGCCTTTCCAACTCTTTTAAAGCTTCTAAGCCCCTGTAGATCATTACAAAAATGAGATCAACATCCGATATCTAATACCCAATATTGTTTTGAAGCAATAGAATAAGTATTAATTTCAATCATATGAATACCTGAAGTAAAAGCATCATCTTTCTTCTTCTCCTTTAGAGAATCTAGACAAGCCTTATAGTTACGCTTCCAATGACCATCTTTTCCACAATGGAAGCAAGTTCCTTTGGGATTCTCTTTCTTGGCAACCTTCTTCTTGGAGATCCCACCATTCTTTGGCTATGCCTTGGTTATCTTCTTTTTCTTTTACTTCTTTCCTTTAGCAGAAGTGACAACCATGACACTTTTTGAATCCTTCTTGAAGGATCCATCGGCTATTTTAAGCATGTTGATTAACTCAGGAATGGTTACTTGGATCTTGTTCATGTTGAAGTTAAGCACGAAAGGTGCATAACTTGGAGCCAACGAGTACAAGATTAAATCTATGTATAGATCATTATCCATTACATAGCCAAGTCTACTCAAATGCCCAATATACCCATACATCTTCAATGCATGATTAACAACCGAAGTGCCCTCCACCATTTTGCAGCTAAAGAGAGCTCGAGCAATCTTATATTACTTAGTTCTAGCCTGAGAAGAATAAAGCTCCTTTAAATGCAAAATGATAGTTCTAGCATCCATCATCTCATGTTGCTTATAAAGCTCCGAGGACATAGTACCCAGCATCAGACATGCTACTGCTTCACTATCCTTCATGTATTTTTGATAAGTGCCCTTGATCTAGTCAATGGAATCATCTGATGGAAGTGGTGGTGGATCTTTATCCAAGACATAATGGATCTTTTCAGCTCTGAAAACAATTCTTACTTGCCTGATCCAGTCAGAATAGTTGCTGCCAACCAGCTTGTTATCTAAGATTGATCATATATTAATGTTTGATATGCTCATGATGATGACCTAGATGTGAAAAAGAAAAAATACAAGAGTATGTTCATATATATGTATGCATTAATTAGGTCTTTAATTAATCCATTTACTCCCACTATTTTATTGCGAATTAATAGCCCTCACTATATAATTCGAGAAAACCCGATGGTTTTCTTAGTGGGCCAATATCCAATCCTTGATATGAAATTTGACCTTGACTGTGGTCAATAAATCAAACTCCATACCCTTAAAAGGTAGGTATCGCTATACCAATTGTGTCTCTACACAACTATTGGATTATTAGGTTATCAACTCTTGATACATGCATATCATATATGCATTTCCTGATCTTGCCTTTAGAACCATTAGCCTTGATTGTGGTCAACAAGCTAATGGGCTAGCTAAGATGACCCATTTAATTAGATTCGAACATATTCGATATAATGTGAGCTTGACTGTGGTCAACAACCCACACTATAAAAAACTTTGGTTCTCCTCAAATTAATGGAAGGCTTATATACCTTAGTATTAGTATGAGGGATTTTAGTTAATTAGGTCTCATCATACATGGTTGGCATACATTGGTATACATCTTATATCTATCTCATAAATATAAGCATACAAATATGGTATAGTTATGGACTTTACTACATTGATTTCCCTGAGCCAAAAGGGAAATCAAAAGGTCACACCTAGGTAGTATGCATGATTCAAACAAGTAAAATAATTACATTATCTTCAAACTTGTTGGATCTCCATCTGGTCTATCTTGCTCCTTTATAGTGTTCTTCATCTCTATTTCTAATTCTAATCTAAGTAATCTAATTACATATTACAATTTGAAAAAGAAATACAAACCAAAAACAAGTGGTCGGGACATGAAAGTCCTTATTGGGCCGAAACATGCATTATGCTCAATCACATTGGGCCTTTGTCCATAACTATCCATCATGTCAATCATACACCTTTATATGCATCTCTAATGCATAAAATAAAATGTATAATGTATTACTAACTTTTTTTCAACTCTTGAAACTTTCTTTTTGAGTTATTTTAATAATGTGATCAAATTAGGAAACTTTTTCATTTTGGAAACTTTCATTTTAAGAAACCTTTTTGCATGCATGTGTTATTGCCTTAATAAACAATCCAATTGATTATTAATTAATTATCAATTGATTATTTAATTAATTAATCATATTAAATAATTAAAAAATCAAATTTGGGCTTAAAACAAGGGTGGGCCAAAACCCACACAATAAAACCCTAAAATGTGTTCATACACAAACTAGTTTTGTGTCTATTAGACTATTTGGGCCTTTTGAAATGAGCCAAGCCCACTCCAGCCCTTAAAACCCATTAATAAAATTAATTATAGTTTATAATATTTAATTTAAATCAGCTCCTTGGACCTATCAAGTCGTTCACTAATTTAAACCAAGTTCGTAAACACAATTAAGCCCATTAAGTGGTTTTAATGAATTAAAATTAATCCAATTAATTTAAGTCCCATTTTAATTAATCTAATTAATTAAAAACACATTAATATATCAGATATATCAGATTTAGAAGATTAAAAATCATTCTAAACATAAACACACCAAGAACACATGAAGAACACCAAATTATCGAACTTTTCGACTAAACTAGTTTTCATGCAAAACTTGTTAGATTTTAATTTTGTTTGATCCTATGGCTTAATATCACATATTATATACATTAATTATCATCAAAATAATTTTAGAGTGGATTAATAAAAATTTAATCTAGAACAGCCCCTAAACTTTATTGAAAAATAAAAGCCATTCACACCATTCTCAATGGTTATTTTCTCAAAAGAATTGTTTTTATTTTTCGTTTTATATATTTGATCACATACATCCAGAAATCAATATGTCTCATTCATGAACAATAAAATCTGATATTTTAAAGTTCATGAAATAAATAACTCAAAAATAAAAACTATTCCGTAGAAAAATATAGAATTGTAGATTCATGGCAAAACTGTGGCTCTGATACCATGTTCGAAATTTATTGGTTACATGCATCTCATACATAAGCGGAATTTAAAATTTTTAACCAATAGATCTAATATTTCCATGAATTTACAATATACATATTAATGGGAATAAGAAAAATCACCTTTGATTTTTGTTGAACAGTTGATTTTCCTTCTCACCTGGTTATCGCAAACCAAAGTGGCCAAAATCGAAAACCTCCAATGAGTAATCCACACTAGAGAATGATTGGATGAACCAACTATGGAAGAGAACAAGGGCTGGCCGAAATTCCCTAGATGCCAGCAAGGGAAGTGGCAGCTAGGGTTGAGAGAAAAGAGAGAAAATGTTCTCTTAATTGTTCATACTTAACCCTAATACCATATCACTTGGATTTTTATAGTTAGGTTAGAAATCCAACTTTATAATAGGATTGGGCTCTTTAAAATTGCTGGAGAAATATTAATCGGGTTTTTGGAATTATTAACAATTTATTTGGGCTCAAGTAAATCCAATTTATGCCCTTTCACAAAAGACTATGCACAAAACCCACAAACTAGGACCTTTGTGCATATACTTAGATTTAATTACCCAAATGAATTCCAAATCCAACCAAATTAAATATGTAAGCTCCATAACACTTATGAAATATATTTAATTTATTTTATTCCAATAATTAGGCCTCTATGGCCTTCTGTTGGTAGTTGGCGTTTAACCCTTTATCTGGAGGGTTTCTACGCCAACTTCACTTCTTTGTGCCTCTTTAATTCCTCCAATGGATCTATTAATTATTATATCAGCCCTATAACACTTATAGTCTAATAATAATTAATTATGAAATATATTATTTCAATTAGGTCCATTTTACATAACATTTCTAAAAAGTTCTGTGAATAATTTTACTTGATCATAATTAATTAAACTCTTTAATTAATTATTCTCTTATTCACTTATCTATCCCCATAATAATATCAAATATTATTATCCTTGTCATTTTACCATTTTATCCTTTTCTCTATATGTGTGTGACCTATTGGGTTCCTATCCATATTGGCAGTATAATATGTAATTGTGAGTTCTATTCAAAACTCATATGATTCAAACTCCTTTAAATCATTTTATCAATCCCTATTGATATTTATGATACATTATTATACAAGTCATGATTGGCCTCTAGCTAGGCATCATGACTACCCCAAATATCAGGAAAGTCAAGTGGTTTGACTATACCCTTCCATAGAACAATTACTGTGCAATTACTCCTTTCACCACTCTTATCCCAATTAGATTCTGAGTATGGATTTCTGTCAACTCATATAAAACTAATTATGTATGTTCTATTAATTTAACCATTATTCCCAAAATGCCCTTCATGGATCTCTATCCATCTTTGCATATTACTCTGGCAAGAGATTCTCTGAACAAGTCAATTATAGAATCATGCGAGATAACTTCCCTTAATTATTATGGGATGGTGAATCCTTTGTCAATCACTCAACTATCTTCAAGTCGATCATGATATACCCAACCTCCTAAATATGCTCACCCCCAGTTGGAAGTAATTAGTTATGGAGTCAAAGTATACCACTTGCTACTTAAGATAACTTTGGGGATCTCAAGACTAAGGATACTTGCACAACCGCTATGAAGAGATTCCTCACTGACATAGATTTAATATCCATGTGAGGATTCTCTTTGCAGGTCTCTAATGAACTTGTTCTTCTAACAAGTATCCACATGTTAGCTTTGATTATCTTTCATAATCATAGTTATGAGAACCATTGCTTGAACCATTCAAGAAGCATAACATGTGCTAGTCTATCCGAATTAACAATCACTACAAGAAAATTGCAATTTAGCAACGAAAAATGTCAATTTTCTGTTGCTAATCAAAAATAGCAACGGAAATTAGCAACGAAAATTTCGGTTGCTAATTCAGCGGTTGGTATTTTTAGCAACGGAATGTTTATTCCATTGCTAAATTTAGCAACCGAATTCAAATTCCGTTGCTAAATTTAGCAACGGAAACTAAATTCCATTGCTAAATCTAACCACTAAAATTTGGTAAATTGGTCAAAATTAGCAACCGAATTCAAATTCCGTTGCTAAATTTAGCAACCGAGTTAAATTCCGTTGCTAAATTTAGCAACTATTATAAAAAAATTTGTGACGGTTTTTTCGTCGCTATTCCATCACTAAAATAGAAAACCAACAAATTACACTAAAACAGCTTGTTGTTTTAGTGTAAAATATAAAACCAACAAATTACACTAAAACAGCATAGAAAACCAAATGACGTCCTGATCAAATGAAAGGAGAAAACATGAAAAACACAGAAATTCATGCAAAAGATTACCATACCTATGCCCAGCATGTCGAAAAAATAATCCTGGTGGAGCATTCGGCAATTTCAATCCACCAGACTCTTGCTTTTTAGCAACCTGAAGATGATGAAACTATCAAGGTGCAACTTTAAAAGATTATGAAAAATGCCAACTCTACAAATTTAGTTATGTCCTTTTCATTTTTGTCGTATGAACTAAATATGCAAAATATAGAAGATTATGAACTAAATATGCAATGAAAGGCTATAACTAGAAGAGGAGAAGCAAAAGCTTTCCAGTACAACATATTCTAAACAAAGAAAGATTTATCAGTAACACATATAATTGTTGGTAAGGAGACTTGAAGTCAAGAAAATAATTAAGAAGAAGAATTTCAAACTCCATTCAGTTAACATTACAGCTCAAAAACCTACGCAATCTCACACTGCATGTTCGATAAAGACAAATGGGAGGCAAAATGTAAGTCAAAATACTTGAGCAATTCCCATCTACCATGTATGCAATGCGTTTTTGTCCTGGTACATTTTATGGCATGAACATTGGCTAAAACACAAACCATCTGTGAGTATAAACAGCTCAGAAACATAGGTCTCTTATGTGATGAAGGCATTTTTCAGTGTTCGTCTTCCTCAGAATGCTTAGAAACCAATGTTAGCATCAACGGCATATTTGTACCCAGTACGCACCGTCTAAAACATCATATCAATGAAACAATGCAGAGTTAATCAAACAATGCAGCTGAAAAAGTGAAAGAAAAAAGACAGCAACCAAAAGGAGGAAAAGGATCCATCATAAGTGCAATGCAAGTGGAATAGATCTGCAATAACTTCAAATTCTTTGATGCTTAAATATACCATCTAGCAAGTAGATATGCTATTAGACAGCAACTTTATCAATTATTATCTTAACAGCATAACCCATTTAATTTGATAAAAATATATATACATATATATATATATAATATATATATTTTACCGTAGTAATCCAAATAAAGCTTGGAATGCTCCAGCAAAAAAGGTAACAGTAAAAACCAAATTTCTGTAGGCAACAGGATTAGTTTTAGGATCTTGTAAGTTCTGAACCATGGAAGAAAGAAGCATAGAGACCACAGCTATAGGTCCAATAGCAATTTCTCTTGAACTCCCCATTACAGCGTAAATCAAAGGAGGAACAACACTGGTGTCTGAACCCAAGAAATTTAGATTATATTCAAGCAAATGTTGTAAAATATCCATAATATAAAATAGAAGAGCAACTTACATAGGCCATACTAAGGATCAAGCTTTGCTAAATTGGCATACCCAATGCTCTGCGCAAAATTGTTATAAAATCCATTACTATAATCACTAAATTAATAAGCAACATTAATTACATAACAAGACAAATGTGTAGTGTACCTGAGGAATGCAGAGGCTGGCAAGTGTTAAGCCTGCCATTAAGTCATGCTTAAACTTGGAAAATGTGTAATTTATGCCCCAATCTAGGATTGGGAATAGGCCTTGAAGAAATGAAATTACACGTCTTCTGGGTCTAGTTCGTTTAGAAGAAGTGTTTTTATAGGGAAAAACAACTTCCTTAACTGAACAGAAGAGCTCCTGCAATATGCCTGGTGGATCAGGAGAATTTACTATCCACTTTGCTCTCTCAATCCGGCCAGTCTCCTCCATATCAGCCTGCTGGAGCTCCTCTACTCTGGAGGTTTGTGGTGGCTGTGAAGCCATGCGTGATTGTTTCAACTTCTTGATGCAACTTGCTGAATAAAATATGTGATGTTTAACTTTATTTATAGATCTTTTTTTTTTGGTACGGTGATTAATAGATCATTTTTATTCGGTGCCATGAGTGGATCTTCTGGTATTAGATTTTGGGTAGATAATTTTTTTTTGGTCAAATAGGGATACTTCTAGCTAGAATCCTGATTGGTTGGTACAGGTAGGTTTTTCCAATAAATATACTCCTTCAATGTTATTAATTAATGAAAAAAGCATACTCTTTCAGGGACCCAGTGTAATTAAATTTTGGGAAACTAAATCTCAAATAATTTCAAAATATCAAGTTTTATTAAATTTTATATTCTTATTTAAGGATTAGATTATTTACCTAATTTTAGAGAATAAACTTAACAGCAGAATATTAGACAATATATATATATACATACATACATGGACTGATCGTGAACTGCAACTTGTTTATTTATTGTTTTGACAAATAAAGTTTATGAGTTTGTCAGGAGAGAAATGAACATTGATTTTAAAATACTGCTACCTGCTCTCATACTTTATATCAAGCACCCATATTATGAAAAGGAAAATTCTTATAAGAGATATAGTAATTGATGCTTAAATATGCTACCTGCTCTCATACTTTTTTCTAAAAAGGAAAAAAAAGTACCCTGCTAACGTTAAAACAAAAGCTAAAAAAGCATGACAATATGGGAAGAATAGCAAAAAGATGGTCACACTATAACTCAACAGTTGAAAAGTAAACAAGGAAAAAACAAACATACCTGGAGCTCGAAACAAACACTGATGTAATGCATTTACTTGTTCTGTAATAAATGGCAGCCATTTGCCCTCCATTTAACGGCGGAGTTGGGTGGCCGTGCCTCTCCTTCATTCACTATTTCCATACACGAATGAATGGCTCTGCTGCGGTCACTAAACCCATAACCCATCATCTTCTTCAATAACTCGTACCCCAATCGGCTCTTTTGCTGTGCTTCTAGATGATAAAAAACAAAGGCTCCGACTGCTTTATATACTTTGCACTGGGAGGGGAAAAATACGCACAAAATGATATACACTAATCTCATAACACCACCGAAAGTTGGTCAAATGCCAATACTTAATAAAATTATAAAAAATTTTCATTACAAAAAGAACTTCAACAATTTCTTATCTACCAAAGACGAAGCGATTTGAAACAAGAAAACAAAGAATAGCGTGAAAAGAAGCCAATAGAGACTGAGAATCTGAAAGGAAACAATCTTACCACAGAATGCGAGAGAAAGTGAAATGAACAGAGGAGACGGTGGAGGAGGTGGATGGTGGTGGTGGTCGGTGAAGAAACCCTTGACGCGATTAATGAATCCAAGAGCTGGTTTTGGTGGTGAGAGGGAGAAGAGGAGACGGCGGCAGGAGAGGGAAAGAAATGAAAGAATGAGAGCCTAAGGTTTTTAATTGGGTATTTATACTCGATGGCAAATATGTAAATATTTAGAATAAATTTAGCAACGGAATCATTATTCCGTTGCTATTTTTGCAACCAAATTAAATTCGGTTGCTATTTAGCAACGGAATCTTAATTCGGTTGCTATTTTAGCAACCGAAACAAAATTCCATTGCTAAATAGAAACCGAATATCATTTGGTTGCTATTTTAGCAACGAAATCTTAAATCGGTTGCTATTTTAGCAACCGAAACAAAATTCCGTTGCTAAATAGCAACCGAATATCATTCGGTTGCTATTTTTCTTTCAAAGTGAAATTTAGCAACGGAATTAATTTCCGTTGCTAAATAGCAACGGAATTATAATTCCGTTGCTAATTTAGCAACCGAAATATCATTTTGTTGCTATTTAGCAACGGAATACTATTTCCATTGCTAAATAGCAACGGAATTATATTTCGGTTGCTAAATTAGCAACGAAAATATAATTCCGTTGCTATTTTTCGTCCCGCCATTTGTTGCCGCCTTAATTAGCAACGGAATTAATTTCCGTTGCTAATTTAGCAACCGAAATATCATTCTGTTGCTATTTAGCAACGGAATACTATTTCCATTGCTAAATAGCAACGAAATTATATTTCGGTTGCTAAATTAGCAACGAAAATATAATTCCGTTGCTATTTTTCGTCCCGCCATTTGTTGCCGCCTTAATTAGCAACGGAATAAAAATTCCGTTGCTAATTTTCGTTGCTAAATAATGGCGCCAGAAATTCCCTCCACTTTTAGCAACAGAAGCTAACCAAATATTTTTCCGTTGCTAATTTTATAAAGTTCAACCAATTTTAGCAACTGAAAATATTTTCCGTTGCTAAATAGCAATGAAATAATGTTTCCGTTGCTAAATTAGCAACGGAATATATTCCGTTGCTATTTTTCCGTTGCTATTTCAGGATTTTCTTGTAGTGAATGTCCTATCTTGTTAATTCTATGACTAGGGATATTTAGATATTAACACATTTGCATGCAATAGACACCTCATATCATGAACACTTTTATGATTGCCTTTGCACTGTATTTATAATATTAAGGACTTCATTTATTAATTTAATATTTACAAACTTATGTATTTAAACATAGCATTAATAAGGTCTTTCAAGGGTTGTAATGGGGCTAAGGTTATGGTTATCAAAAAATGAATATAAGATCAACAATAAGAATAACCACTCTAAGACAAAATAGATTAAAATTCCCATTAACTAACTCAATGAATAACTTAAACACATTTGCTTAGCTTTCATAATAAAAAAATATACCCAAATCATATCCTTTTTCAACAGGTCACCAATATTTTTCCTTCCTTGCTCTACCCCACACTTATATTTTTTCATAAATGTTAGCTTTGTTTTTCTCCATCTTTTTTCTAATATTGCTAGAACAAAAGTATACTTAAGCAACATCAGGGTAGATACAAGGTAAATTTCTCACTTAACTCTTACTACACCTATCAAAATTTTCATAAAATTCCATTTAATCCTAAAATGGCTAATTCCATATGGTAAGATAAAGGCCTTTTAGGTTATATGGTAAAATATTGAATGTAACAAGAAAAATTATTGATGGTACGCATTAAGCATCTCAACTTGGCTTTCAAAGGATAAAATTTCATAAGGGTAGGAAAAAGGTCTTTTAGAAAGCTTAAGATGAAAAATTATTGCCTAGATAATTTTCTAAGTTGCTTTAGCTGCTTAAATGCTTTAAAGGGTGACGAGGAAGGTTTTAGTGCTCTAAATTTCCTTACTTCACTACTTCATTGCATTATTTTTTTGTAAGTTCAAAACTGGTCTAAGTGCTTTCAAGAAAATAGAAATTAACAAATATTTATCAAGTTAAAGATTAAACTATCTAAATATTCATCAAACAACATATTTGTTCTACTGCTAAGCAAAGGTTATAAGCATGAATATTCTAATATTCAAGTTCAACATGTTCATAGTTTTGAGGAAAAACTAGGGCAAACTAAGTTCTCATGCAAGCTAGATGAAAAAGTGAACTATATAAGTTTTTAATAGGTTTCACAAACTTAATAAAGCAAAAGAAACACAAACAAAACAAAATACAAAACACAAAACATAAAACTGATTCATTAATAAAAGTGAAAAAGCTTAAAAGTCAATCTCCCTGAAAGTTATGCTACCCCTCCTCAAAATTTTGCTATCCATAGCAAATGAAGGCGTTTTGTGCTGATGGAGGTGGAGGCAGTGGTGGATTGCGCTCCCAATACTGCTGCACAAATGTATCCACTATGTTCTTGATGTTAAAAATAGTGTCCTGCAAAGCAATCAAGCAGATCTGCTGCATATTCATTTGTTGACTCAGCTGGTTAAAAGGGGCTTCCCATTCTGATGTTGCTGGCTCATGGATAGGTTAATTTTCAGCTGGTGCAGGCGGTTCTTTGTCAGGTTCATCTTGGTGCTCCTCAATGCAAATGTTGTTTTCTCTCAAATATTCCTCACAAGTAGCCCAATGGCCACGTGGCGTAAGAAACAAAATTTTCACTCTTTTGAGCATCTTGTTATCAATGCATGGTAGATCTCCCACAAGTGGATCTCCAATGATGGGGTATCCAACTGCATCAGCCAAAACTGTAGCGATCCAACCAAAGGAAATGTTATTTACGCTATCGGACATTTTTTGTAGTTCTTTAATCCTATTAGCTATGAATCTAACATACATCAAAGGACCATGGCTTGAGAAACACTAATGGCACTTGCATTCTTCATATTGTTGTAAACACTCTTTGTTAAAAATCGATAAATTATCCTCAATGTGTGATCCCTTTGCAAGAAAACTAATGGCAGATAACAATGTAAGCACAAAAATATGAGGGTGGAAAGAGGGAATTGAAAATGGAAAGCATATGATTTTAAACAATGAAGTATATAGGTCAATTTATCAAGACGAGTGCATAATGTATAAGTCAAAATAGAGCCCAACATGTGTTGATAAAGCACATAAATAAGCATGCAAGGTATGGGAGAGGTGATGAATCATAAACAACGAACAAAGAGATGCCAACCAAAGAGTTAAAAATAAGTCAAATTAAAGAAAAACTCATTAGGATATTTCATCAAACATGTTATGTGCACATATTTGAGTATCAAATTGAAGTGCATAATGAAGTGCATTTTCTATCAAATTCAGTCTTAAACATCTATTACATGCATATTTGGTCCACAACAAATCACATTTGCAAAATAGACTATCATGAATTCTAGATCTCTTATGAAAAATGACCTAGAAATATAAGTTCACAGGCTAAAATGGCAACAAATCATTGCATGTAATGGCATTGAAACAAAATTTAAGAGATAAAGAGAGTAGGTACTTACTTGAGAGTGAAGACCCAACAAATTTTGTACCACAATAAGTGAGTGAAATGTGTGAATGTGAATGCCCTAAAAATATAAAGAAAACAATGGAAAAGAGAAAAAAATGGAGAGAAGAGAGAGAAATATGCAAGGAGAGAGAGTGTGGTGGTCGGAGATGGTGGTGGGTGCTGGTGTGTGGCCATAGAGGTGGTTATGGGTGATGGTACATGGCCGTGGAGGTGTTTGTGGGTGAGGGAGACATGGGAGTGTGAAAAAGCAAGTGAGAATGAAGATGTGAGGATGAAAGGAAATAAGAAAAGAAATGTGGGATTTTAAATAGGGTAGTGGCCTCACACATGGCCACGCAAGGGGTAAGGTAATTTTTCACATGGGTGCATATAGGGCAGGGCTAAGGAGCAGTGGCCGCACAAGGCCGAAGGCAGAAAATTGTACATGGGCATGTGATTTGGAAAGGGCAAGGCAGTAGCTTTATGCGTGGGCGTGCGATGTGCAAAGAGAACTTTCACATAGGCGTGCAAAATGGGATCCCTAAGCAGATTGCTCATGTATGGGCGTGTGATGCATAAGGAGAAAACCTCACGTGGGCGCGCAAGGGCATAAGTCTAGGTACATAAAAAAATTATGCACTTTTAAATACAAAAACTTACACCCAATAATTTTATAAAAAAACCAATTAACCAAATATCTCATATTCTATGATTTAACACACATGACACTAAACTTGTTTAGCCTTCTTAAAATTTGATTTTTCCTCTTGACAATTTTAAAACACAGTTTGTTCAAATACCATCAATTTTCTTTTCAAACATCTATAATTTGAAAAACTTTTTAAACCACTCTTTTCTTTGGGTCATGAATCGAAAACACAAAACACAAAATAGACAAAAAACTTAAAAATAAACCGTAAAAATAATAGAAAGAGAAGAGTGAAGTTCTGAGTTTAGAGTCTCTAGCTAGACTATCCAAACCACTTTTTAGTGATCATGAAGAACCATGGTTGCCTTAGCAACCTTTTTTTGTCCCAATTGATATGGTTTGAGCCCATGACCGTTCACCTTATATTCACATCTGTCTTTTGGATTCTTCATTGTCATTATTTCAAATTCATTGCTTGACATGACTTGATATGGCCCGAGCACTTTGATTTCAGCTTTCTGGAAACTAACAAAGACGGCTATTATATAAAAGCACTAGCATATCAGGAAAAAAAATCTTTTACCCTCAAATGTTTATCATGCAAATGTTTGTTCTTTTCCTTGTATAGTGCTGCATTGTCATACGACCATTGTCGAATTTCATCGACTTCGTTGAGCTGCAATTTCCTTCTTTCTCCTGCATTTCTCAAATCAAATTTAAGAAATTTTGTAGCCCAATAACCTTTATGCTCTAATTCTACTGGAAGATGACATGCTTTTCCAAAAATAATCCCTATAAGGGTCTTAAATGCAATTCGATAGGACCATAGAGCCTTATCTAATTTCTAAGACCAATCCTTCCTAGAACTACTAACTATTTTTTCTAGAATTGATTTCAGCTCCCTATTAGGCACCTCTACTTGCCTATTTGCTTGAGGATGGTATGGAATAGTTATCTTTTGTTTGATTGTGAATTTCCTAAGTAAGGTTTTAAATTGATGGTTGACAAAATGTTTTGCCTTCATCACTTATGATAGCTCTTGGTGCTCCAAACCTAGTGAAAATATTCTTTCTAATAAATTCAAGTACTATGCGGGCATCACATGTTCTAGTGGTTGTGGCTTCGACCCATTTACTAACATAGTCCACAACTACTAAAATATATTCAAAACCAAAGGAATTAGGAAATGGTCCCATAAAATCTATTCCCCAAACATAAAAAATTTCTACTTCAAGCACATTATTCAAAGGAATTTCATCCCTTTTAGAAATATTCCCAACCTGTTGACATTTATCACATATTTCAATGAAAGCTTTGACATCCTGAAAAAATGTTGGCCAGAAAAAACCTGATTGAAGGACCTTTTGTACTGTTCGATTAGGTTTATGATGGCCTCTAACCTCGCCTCTATGGCACTATTGCATGATATCTTCTTGTTCCATTTTAGGTACACATCGTGTTAGTACTTGATCTGAGCATATTTTGATGAGGTACAGATCATCCCAAAGGTAGTGTTTGGCATCCACTTTAAGCTTTTTCTTTTGTTGCCAAGTAAACTCCTTAGGAGGATAACCACCTGTAAGAAAGTTAGCTATATTAGCATACCATGGAACTGAATTATCTTAAGTATAACAAGCACAAATGTTTTCATCGGGAAACAAGTCAGAAATTTCTCCCTTTTCCATGTTAGCATGATCCAATCTAGATAGATAATCAGCTACGAAATTCTCAGCTCCTTTCTTGTCCTTAATCTCCACTTTAAATTCTTGGAGTAGTAAAACCCATCGGATAAGCCTCGATTTGGAATCCTTCTTTGCAAACAGGTGTCGCAATGCCACATGATCCGACCATACCATAACTTTAGAGCCTAGGAGATAAGATCTGAATTTTTTTGAAGGAAAAGACTATCGCTAAGAGTTCTTTCTCTGTGGTTGTGTAATTGACTTAGGCTCCGATGAGTGTATGGCTTTCATAGTAGATGGTATAGAAAATATTTTCCTTTCGCTATCTTAAAATCGCTCAGACTGTATAATCACTTGCATCACACATAATTTCAAATGGTAAGCTCTAATCAGGTGATACTATGATGGGTGCACTTACTAACTTTTGCTTCAATAGATTAAAAGCCTGCAAACACTCAACATCAAAGTTAAATGCAACATCTTTAAGCAACAAATTAGAAAGTGGCTTGGCAATTTTAGAAAAATCCTTAATAAATCGACGATAAAATCCAATACGACCAAGGAAACTTCTAATGCCCTTAACACTAGTCAGTGGGGGGTAATTTCTCTATCACATCTACTTTAGCCTTATGTACCTTAATGTGTTTTTCAGAGATTTTATGCCCTAGGAGAATTCCTTCTCTAACCATAAAATGACATTTTTCCCAATTTAGAACAAGGTTAGTTTCTTGACACCTTTTTAAGACCAATGCAATATTATTCGAACAAGATTCAAAATAATGACCATAAATTGTGAAATCATCCATAAAAACTTCCATAAATTTTTTAATAAAATCATGAAATATGGCCATCATGCATCATTGAAATGTGATAGGTGCATTACAAAGACCAAAGGGCATTCTCCTATATGCAAATGTTCCATAGGGACATGTGAATGTGGTATTTTCTTAGCCTTCCAAGGGTATAGGTATTTGCATGTACCCCGAATATCCATCTAAGAAATAATAAAATCTATTTTCTGCCAGTCTTTCTAACATTTGATCAATAAAAGGCAATGGGAAGTGGTTGTTTCTATTGGCATTGTTTAACCTCCTATAGTCAATGCATACTCTCCATCCCGTTACCACGTGTGTAGGAATTAATTCATTATTTTCATTGATTACTACAGTCATTCCCCCTTTTTAAGCACACATTGAATAGGACTCACCCAATTACTATCAGAAATAGGATATATTATACATGCATCAATTAATTTCAATACTTCCTTTTTCACTACTTCTTGCATAGTTAGGTTGAGCCTTCATTAGGGTTGCACCACCAGTTTGAAATTATCTTCCATGGGTATCTGATGTGTACAATAACTGGGGCTAATTCCTTTCAAGTCAGATGTTGCCCAAACAATCGCTTCTTTATGCTTTTTGAGGACTTCAATGAGCATTTCTTCTTTCAAACCCGTTAATAAAGATGAAATGATTACTGGTTCAGCATTATCCTTTAAAAATACGTATTTTAAATGAGATGGGGAGTGTTTTAAGTTCAGAATCTCCCTTCGGAAGGACGATTCATCCTCTATTTTACCACTTTGACCGTGTTCTTTTTCCAAATTATGTATCAACTTATTTTCCTTTGCTTCTAATTCCTCCATTTCCTTGGGATGCATCAAGCATTCTTAAAGTTCATCATTGAGAATGATCTCCTCTTGCTTTGTGTTGACACACTCTTGAACATCATCAATAGAGTAAATGAACTCTTTGAAATCATACAAGGGATGTTTTAAAACCTTATTCACATTGAAGACCATTTCCTCCTCCGTTGAACCTGAAAGTAACTGTTTGCCCATGAAAATCAATGAGGGCTCATGCCATGTTCAAGAACGGTCTACCCACTATCAATGGCACCTTTCTATCTTCTTCCATATCCATCACTATAAAATCTACCGGAAAGATGAAGTTTTAGACTTTCACCAATAAATCCTCAAGGATACCCTTTGGTTTCTTCATCGATCTATCCGCCAATTGAAGTGTCATTCGGGTTTCCTTAGATCAACTAGGTTTAATTTCGTTCAAATTGAATAAGACATATAGTTAATATTAGCACCCAAATCACATAAAACATGTCGAACAAAATTTCCTCCTAATTCATAAGGCAATGTAAAACTACAATGATCTTCTAATTTTTCAGGAATTTTGTTTGTTAATATAGCACTACAATTACCGGATAATTGAAAGGTTCCTATGCCTTCTAGCTTCTTTTTATTAGTGCAAAGTTCCTTCATAAATTTAGCACATTTAGGCATGTGTAATAAAGCTTCAACAAATGGTAGATTTATATGTAGCTTGTTAAATATGTCTAAAAATCTACTTAATTGTTCATTTTTATTTTCTTTTCTAGCTAGCATAGAAAAAGGTAATTGAGACTCATCAAGTAAAATAGAAACAAGTTTTTCTTTACCTTTACCCTTTTCAACCTTAGAAGGAACTTTCTCAACATTTTTAGAGTTAGAAATACTTACCTCCATTGTCGGTTCCACCCTTTAGGAAGCATTCTTACCAATTTTTGTCTTTTCTAACTCCTTTCACTCCTTAGCTTCCTACTTTTGGTTTTTGTCAACATTTGATAGAAACATCCCTCGAGTCCGATTGGATAATAAAGTAGCAAGTTGCCCCATTTGATTCTCTAGATTTCTAATGGATGCCTTTTGGTTCCTTATCCAAATATCTTGTGATTTCCATCTAGCATCTTGATTGGCTAAATTGCATTTTGGGAGGCCATGAAATTTGCAATCATTTCTTCTATGTTGGATTTCTTCTCTTATGGAGGGAGAGGTTAAGACTTTTGAAAATAGGATGGTTGATGGTATGATTGGGATGGGTATTAGTTTGGGTAATGTGGTGGAGCTTGATTTTGGTATGGGGATGGTTATTTGAAGGTTGATTATGGTTAAAAGGAGGTCTAGGATGAGGGTTAGAAAAAGAAGCTTGATTACCTTCCCTCTATGAAAAATTTGGATTGTTTTTCCATCCCGAGTTGTAAGTATTACTATAAGGGTTTGAGGCATTTACTTCTTCTACCATTCCTTCATTATTCTTTATTCTCGAAGATCCTTGAATTCCTGTATAAGCATCAACTTCATTAGATAACATGGAAACATTCTTAATTTTAAGCTCATTTATTTCTCTTAAATTGTTCCTTCCTCGTTAATTCCATTTGAGCTTTTGATATAGCGATTTCATCAATATTATGAACTCCCTATTCTTTTAGGTTGCTTTAGAGGTTTCCCATTGAGCATCATTGGTAGCCATCTTATCTAGATATTTTTAAGCCACTTATCACTATTTCATTAGTCCATATACACCTTTTGGATATGCTACTACATGTAGGTGATTATGGCTCATTTTAAAAGACATTTATGTCCTCGGATATTTAAAATATGGTAATTAAGCCCGTTTATTAATTTAATCTCAATTTTTGACTTTTTTTAAATCGATGTTCTGCTAGTCAGAATGCTTTGAAATTTTTCCCCACAAGAACTAGAATATTCAGAAGCATGTTTTTTAAATTTTAGCATATTCTGATGTCATTTTGGTATACTTCAGCTCTAGAGACAAATTCAACTGTTATGATACCTAAAATTTTAAAACTATCAGAAAAATTATTTTTCAAATCTAATAGCTTATTTATGTTATTTATAATGGGTTTATATGATCAAAATAATTTTTAGAGCTTTGTAGAATATTTTTGAGCTCAATCAAACTTTCGGTCACCCTTTTGACACTAACCAAGTAAATTCTTCTCTACTTGATTAGGGGACCTATGTAAGCTCAATTTCTTCTCAAATCATACCAATGGACTCCATTTAACTCATATTATCTCACTTAATGTTTTACTACACTTCCACAATTGGTTACCCATCCTCAGCTTTCTCTAAGTTGAGCAAGTTTAGCATTTAAACTTTTGTAAATTTCTCTATGTTATACTAGCACAATCTGTTAGAGAGTATGCCCTAGAGCCCATGTAATAGGGATGTTTTTCATATGCATGAAATTTATATTCTTGATGAAAGGCATTATTCATTTATTAATGCTATGTTTGAATACATGAGTTTGTAAATCTTAAATTAATAAATGAAGTCCTAGATATTATAAACACAGTGCAAAGGCAATCATGAAGGTGTTCATGATGTGAGATGTCTATTGTATGCAAATGTCTTAATATCTAAATATCCCTAGTCATAGAATTAAGAAGATAGGACATTGTTAATTCGGACAGACTAGCACATGTTATGCTTCTTGAATGGTTCAAACAGTGGTTCTCATAACTGTGATTATGAAAGATAATCAAGAGCTACATGTGGATACTTTGTTAGAAGAACAAGTTCATTGGAGACCTGCATAGAGAATCCTCACATGGATATTAAATCTATGTCAGTGAGGAATCTCTTCATAGCGATTGTGCAAGTATCCTTAGGACTTGAGATCACCAAAGTTATCTTAAGTAGCAAGTGGTATACTTTGGACTCCATAACTGATTACTTCCAACTGGGGAGTGAACATAGTTAGGAGATTGGGTATATCATGACCTACTTGAAGATAGTTGAGTGATTGACAAAGGATTCACCATCCTAGATTTAACAAGGGAAGTTATCTCACATGATTCTATAATTGCCTTATTCAGAGAATCTCTTGCCAGAGTAATATGCCGAGATGGATGGAGATCCATGAAGGGCATTTTAGGAACAATGGTTAAATTAATAGAACATACATAATTAGATTTATATGAGTTTGATAGAAATCCGTACTCAGAATCTAATTGAGATAAGAGTGGTGAAAGGAGTAATTGCACGGTAACTGTTTCTATGGAAGGGTACAGTCAAACCACATGACTTTCCTGACATTTGGGTAGTCATGATGCCTAGCTAGAGGCCAATCATGACTTGTATAATGATGTATCAAAAGTATCAATAGGGATTGATAAGATGATTTAAAGGAGTTTAAATCATGTGAGTTTTTGAATAGAACTCACAATTACATATTATACTGCCAACATGGACAGGAACCCAATAGGTCACACACATATAGAGAAAAGATTTAAATTGGATTTAATAAAGTCCAAATGATTATAATTAATTCCAGAGGCCCAATTAATAATTCTCCAGCAATTTTAAAAAGCCCAATCTCATTAGAGAGTTGGAATTTTAACCTAACTATAAAAGGCCAACTAATAAGAATTAGGGTTAAGTGATTAAAACAAAAGGAAAGTCTTTTTCTTTATTCTCTCTCCCTTTTTACGCCAAATCCAAGCTAGCTTCTTGGAATTTCGGCCAGCCCTAGTTGAACACCAATTTATTGGTTCAATTTACCCCTCTCTAGTGTGGATTACTCATTGGAGGTGTTCGATTTGGACACTGTGGTTTGCGACAACCCGGTGCGAAGTAAAATCAACTGTTCAACAAAAATCAAAGGTGATTTTTCTTATTCTCATATAGTTATATTGTGTATTCATGGCAAGATCAGATCTAATGGTTAAAAATTTTAAAATTCCGCTCATGTATGTGATGCATGTAACCGTTAAATTCCAACATGGTATCAGAGCCCACGGTTTTGCCATGGATAAACAATTCTATATTTTTCTGCGGAATAAGTTTTATTTTGAGTTATTTATTTCATGAACTTTAAAATATTAGATTTGATTGTTCATGAATGAGAAATATTGATTTCTGGTTGTATGTGTGATCAAATAAATTTGGTGGAAACAAAAACGAAATTTGAATGATTGTGATTAGGGTTTGACGTGAAACCCATTTGGTTTTGGCGTGAAACCCTAGGTGATTTATGGGGCTGTTCTAATTTAATTTCTTATGGATCCATTAAAACATCATTTAGATGATATTTTATGTGTTTATATGTGATATTAAGTGTTGATTCCCTAGCAAGTGCACTAGATCGACAAGTAATAAAATGGGGTATAGTTAGGACCCTCAATAAAGAAACCAAGGGAAATGTGTGTGTGTAGACTGTGAGGATTAATTGTATGCTAAAGAATTCCCAATTGTTATGCGTATGAGTTGTATGATTTATAAAATGTACTTTAAAGCTTAAGTATGTAAAGCAGAGAAATTTAAATTCAGTGTATTAAATTCTGAAAATTAGCAAATGTAAATATCTCTAGAAGTAAAGCGTCACTCGGGTTCACTTATCCACCCTATACCCAAATGTGAATAAATTTTTACATAAAAGTAATACATGAATGAACTCGGGATAACCCATCTTAACCAAGCGTCCCATTCCGGAGCCAGCTATTCTAGTTGCTAAACGTCCCATTCCGGAGCCAGCCCAACAACTAGCCCTAAACCCGGGTCTAAAATCCTAAGTTCGGTCTACTGTCCCATTCTGGAGCCAGGCAGCCCAAAAACCCATCTATTTCACTCCCTACTCTAGTTTTAGAATCACAAATACCGCACACCAAGAGTCCCATTCCGGAGCCATCCAAAATAGACAATATTCATGATAGAAAAACTGAGCTAAATCATTCATAAACTCCAATCTATTAGGCTCAATATCCATCAAGACATATGATAGAAACCATTCATCCATGGATACAAAATAACTTAATAGATCGAAAAATCAATGATAAACAAATAAGTACTTGTGAAATAGACTATCCATTCATGTAAAAATAAATTTGAGTTCAATATTCACATTATGAGTAGGGGATTCAAAGATCCCCAAGCAACAAAAAGACTACTCACAATCCATAATCAAATGAAAAGAGAAAAAGATAGAAAAAACCCTGAAGTTCATGGTAAAGAAAACCCAGCTGACTCCAAGCCCTTCAATCTCTTTCTCCAAAGCCTTCAGGAAAAATGAGCTTCAAAATATGTAAATCTATGCTTGTAAACTCTATATCTATTTTTAATCTAAGTGTTTTTGTGTAAATCCTACTATTTTCAAGTATTTCTATGTATATTTGTGTGTAAAATAAACTAAGAACTTAAAGAGAGAAGAAAGAAACCCTAAAAACTAAAATTTTACCCAAAAAACTCTCCTCCTTCGATTTTCAGAAAACTCTGCTTTATAAAGGTCAGCATGGGTCACGGTTACTACCAAATTCATGGTAACCGTGACCTCTAATAAAAAACCCTCTTTTGATTCAAATGGGTCACGGTTACTACTATATTCTTAGTAACCGTGAGGCTGCTCGGAGCTGAATTCAGGATTTGGTCACGGTTACCACCAAATTCCTGGTAACCGTGAGATAGTTCTCATCTTCATTCTGGACTAAAAAGTTGCCTACCTCACGGTTACTAGGAAATCCTTAGTAACCGTGAGATGCTTCTCTTCTTGCTTCTGTATTAAAAACTCCATAAGTCACGGTTACCAACCCATCAAGTACAATCGCCATGCTGACCGTGACATGCTTCAAAACGGTACGTTATGACAGCATATATGGGTCACGGTTACTAGGAAATTTCTGGTAACCGTGAGGTACCTAAAAATCACAAAATCTGTCAAAAACTCTCAAAAATCACACAAAAGCTAGAATTAACTGAGAATCGGATAAATTATTAAATGCTAGTAAAAACAAAGGAAAAGTTGCTAAAAGATCAATGAAACTAGACTCAAATTAAACTAAAACTAAATACTGAAATTGAGTTATCAAAATACCCCACACTTAGATTTTGCTTGCCCTCAAGCAAATGAATTATCCACAATCTTGAAAAGCTCAAAACCTCAATTCAGAACATGAAAAATCAGAAATGCCAGAACAACACTTAGCAGAAGTCACTCAGAAAATGAACTTCATAAAAAAAAAGACTCAAATTGATCTATATCAAACAATTTTCTCGTGTGTGTGTGAGGCTAAAACAGATTTATTTTCCTCAAAACCAAAACTACCAGTGAATTCCAGAAATCAAGCAAACATAGTATTATGACAATTTTTTGTGTTTACAACGTAGAATAGTCATAAGCCTCTCCTTTAGCACCCGAACCACAAGGGTCATCTCCCACTAGACAATTTAGAGCAAAGTAGGATCATCAGGGCTTACATTAAGGTTGTAATGGAGGGCAAGGCAAAGGTTCCAATGATTTTAAAGGTTCGCAATACAGAATTAGCCACACTATCCAGAAACAAAACTCACCTAACTTTCTCAAAGAATTTCTTCAAAAACCATACCCTATCATCATAAGAATGAAAATTTGATCTTAGGACATTAGTTGGATTCTCAAAATTGTAGGAAGTAAGATAAATGACACTTCCTATAAATGCTAGGTACCCCACACTTATTTTCTGCAATCATGAATCAATTAAAATTTTCTGCAGCATTACAACTTTTTTTTTTACTTGTTTGTGTGGATACCAAAAGCACTAATTGTTTATCATCCATGTCCCAAAATTTTTAACACATTTAAACTCAACAACTTCTAAAAATTTATTCAACTTTCCCCTTTCTAACTGATAATCATAAATTCATCAAACCTGTCATGCAAATTTCGTTACCCAACCTAGAGTGGCCAATTCCAAAATGGGAAACACAAAAGCATTTAGGCTATATGGTTAAGCATTAGTGCAATAAAAAAATGTAGTACGCTTTTAGCATACCAATTAAGCTCAAGGGGGCTAACAATGGTAAAATTTACTAAGGGTAGGTCAAAAGTCATTTAAAAGTTGGTTACCAAAGAACGCTGCCTGAGTCATATCCTATACCTGCCTAAATTGAATATTTGTTTCGAAGGGTGATGAGGAAGGTTCTAGCTATTCCAAAATTTATTCACTTAACTGCTTTCACTCACTGGATTTTTTATTTATTGTTAAATTTTTTTTTAGCCCAATGTGCTCATTAAATAAGAAAACTGAATGATATATAATTAACTGAGATCAATTTAAAGAAAATACTCATTACTGAACAAACTACTGCTCTCCGGCTATCCAGTCTTTTCAACTTATCAGTTCAAAAACGAGTCTAAGCTAATTCAATTCAAGATTAACTAGCAGCTCAAGCTAAAGGTAAGGTAATTAATAAACACAAACTCCAAACACAAATCAACATTCACAATGCTAAAATATTTAAAAAGAAAGACTAAACAACTGAAACAAAATTAAAATGAGTTATGGTTCAAGATTTTTCACAATTTCTGCCATTTGAATCCCAGATTGTTCTTTTGAATAGAATATCTGCGTAAAACAATTTGTTTGCAACAAACATTAACTTCCAACAATTGTTCAAATTTCTACCAAATTAACATAATTCAAAATTATAACAATGTCAATAAAGGGAAAATATATACCCCACACTTTAAAACCTGTTGTCCTCAGCATGGAGCAAACAAAAAGATAAGTTCAAAGGAGATAGGGGGAAAGGACTTCCTGTTCAAAAGTGTGGAGGTGCGTGGGAATCAAGCCGGGAGTTTAGGACAGCCAATGCCTCAATGATTTGCTGTTGTTGCTGCTTGAACTCCTCCTGGTTAGCAGCCAAGATGTCCATACGATCCATTAAAGCAGTATACTGAGTGGAGGACAAAGTGACTGCATCATGATCTGGGGCAGGTGGAGGATTGCACAAACTGCGCTCTATCTTATGCAAGTATTCCTCTCTGGTGGTTAGCCTAAACCCATGCTCCGTAGTCACATCATCAACCAATATTTTCATGTTCTTGAGCATTTTGGAATCAATGTAGGCAGCTGCAGGGAGGCTTTTGTCAATGTCCAGTGGATGCCCGAAATGTCTGGCAATCATGGTCACCCATCCACCAAAGGAGATCTTCTTCACTTTGGTCGGTTTTTGTTGCATCTCCTCGAGCTTATTCCACCAATGATATGCTCCATTGATGCGGCAATGTCGCACCATGCAAGAAAGAATGAGAGCCTCTGGAAGATTGATCTGCCCTGCACTCTGCACATGAGACATAAAAGACATAGAAAAGAACCGATGTAAGATTCTAAAGGCATGATCCCGTAGTAAATGAGACTTGGTGGTGCCGGCCACATAAGGGCCTCCAATCAGCGGGTCTCTTATATCTTCCCAAGCTCTATCCTTTGAATGCTCTTCATAAGCATAGATCCCATCTGAGGGAAATCCTAAAGCTTCAGTGACTTCGGCCAAAGGCACGTCATAGAATCGGCCTTCCAAGAAGAAGGTCACCTTGTTGGAACTGTTACCCTGCCCAAAATGGAATTGCACTATAGAAAGGAAGTCCCTGATCAAATCTGGATAAACCAGTTCCCTATAGTTGAAGAATTTGCCCCAACCGATGGCGTCAATGTGGCTCTCAATCTCCCCCTTGATCCCCAACTGCTCCAGCAAACTCAGATTGAGATAAACAGAAGGAAAGTACTCGCAGTTGGAGAAGATAACATAGTTGGTCTGCAACCATTCAGGAACCCAGCTTGGAATTTTTTGTCCCTTCTTCTTCTATGGCTTCTGTGGCACAGGGGCTAGCTGTGGTTGCTGACTAGCTCCAGCAGGCTCTTCAGAAGGGGAGGGTTTCCTGGCAAGTGGGATAATGTCCTGTGCTTGTGAAGAACTGGAAGCACGAGCTCTTTTAGGCGCCACTGCCCACAAACAACAAAATTAAGAGTTTACAACATTGGAGAGGAAAATAAACATAATTATAGCAAGAATAGATGAGAATGCATAAAGAAATGTATGTCACACACAAGTTCCTGGGAGGTACGTGGCACTCAACCACAATGACCGAGTCATCCTTTGGAAACCAGTAGCCCGCAGGTCAAATCATTTCAGCCTATATACCTCCAGGACAGAAATAGCACACACAAGCATGTAAATGCAAATGCTAACTTAGACAAAAGAATATTGATTTGGAATGCTTATTGGAGCCTAAAATATGCTGGATAAATGAATGACTAACCAAGTGCGTGCAACAGTTCCAAATCACAACCAGAAATTGGGGTACAGTGTCAACAATGCATGGTAAAGCAATGCGTTTAACAACATTTACTAAACCTGTAGGCAGGACAATATTGATGTATCGGTGTATGCATTCAAGCAAGAATTCAAACATTGCACTCATCATATTCAGCAAATAGGAAAAATGCAGGGCATTAAAGAGAAAGACACAGGGCTCAATTATGAAGATTATGGCAAGAAAAAGAAATAAAACCAACACAAGAAAACATACAACATAGACATGACCAAGCAAATCCATTAATTCCTCTAACTTAATCAACCCAATGCAAAAAAATAAAAGAAATAACAAAAGAAAATAAAGGGGGTTAAGAGACCATACCTGTGGCTTTACATCACACGTACAAAATCAATCCACATTAGACCAAAGGTAGACTTAAAACTCAAAAATCAGAACTTATATATATATAAATATATATAGACACACAAAGATTAAAATAAGAAGGAAGACTAAAACCTAGAGATAACTAACAAAACAAAGAACACAAATCAAAAAGGAAACATTAGAAGAAGAAATTTGAAATGAGTAAAACGAAAATGTAGGGAAAGAGAGAAAACGAGGAACAAAACTACCAATGAATTTTTTTTTAACCAACACGGTTACTATGAAAATCATAGTAACTGTGAGGTAACATAGAAAATAAAACGGAAGACAAAAACATAGATAGAAGCCACTGGACAGAAATTTAAACAACAAGAAAACACAAACAGATATTTCGAAAATAAGCAAAATAAAATAAAATAAAATAAAAATAAAAATAAAACATATAAATCTAAATAATTAAAAAGGAAAGGAAACTTACTTGGTTATGCAGATGATGTGGAAGAAGAGAAATAAGTAAAAACAACCATAACCAAAAAAGAAAAAAAAAGAAAGTAAAAAGTTAGAGAAAATGACATAGAGAAGAAATGGTGAAATCAACTAAATCTAAACACAAACTAAGATAAACAAAAACTAGATCTACTAACAAGAATGAAAAACCCAACAAAAATGGAGAAGAAAAAGAAAAAAGAAGAAAAAGAAAACGAAGAAGAAAAAGAGAAAGAAGAACCAAGAACGAAGAAGAAGAAGAAGAAGAAGAAGAAAAGAGAAAACAAAGAGAGACTTACCGGAGAAGAACGGCGGAGAAGAAGAAGAGAGGAAGAAGAAGAGAGAAAAAGAGAGAGAGAGAGAGAGAGAGAAGACGAAAAGAAAGGGTTTTTTAAAATTAGGGTAACGTTTTCAAATTTTATTTTATTTTTTTTTTAAAAAACCAACACGGTTACTATGAAAATCATAGTAACCGTGAGGTAACCCAACAAAGGTTTCTGGACTAAAAACTGACCTATGTCACGGTTACTATAAATTTAATAGTAACCGTGAGATAAAATGAAATTTGCTACTGGACTAAAACGAAGATATCTCACGGTTACTATGAAAATCATGGTAACCGTGAGATAAAACGCGACTTTCTACTGGAACAAAATTGACATAGGTCACGGTTACCATGAAAAACATAGTAACCGTGAGATAACACGCAAATGGCTATTGGAACTATATTGACATAGGTCACGGTTACCATGAAAAACATAGTAACCGTGACATAATATGGATTCCAGTTCTGTACCAAATTGAAGGCACCTCACAGTTACTAAGATAAGCTTAGTAACCGTGAGCCCCTAAAATACCTGAAAATTTTATTTTTTTTTTCATTCTCTCCCAACAATTAAACAAGAATTTCTTCTCCACGAAATTTCCAAAGAAACACAGATAAATTGAATGAAACTCACAAACCTTGAACCACTACCCTTAACACAACTATTAATAAGAAACTAACACAAAACATTGTTCAAAAGTATGAGTTAGAGGTAGTTCTGCGTTTATCAAGTCCGCAGCTGGACTTTCAAATACCGTCAAGGTTCATGAAGAGTGACAATCACCGAAGCACCTTCAAATGCTGACTCGAAATAGGGCTTCACGCGATGTCCATTTACCTTGAATTCTTTCTCATCTCTTGGGTGTTTGAGAGTCACTAACCCAAATTTATCTGCTCTCACTAGCACATAGGGCCCTTTCCACCTCGATTTAAGCTTCCCTGGGAATAGTCTCAATCTACTATCATAAAGCAGCACTTTCATTCCTGGTATAAGTTCCTTCTCGGCTATTCTTCGATCATGCCACTTTTTTGTGTTGTCTTTGTATTTCTTGGCATGTTCATAAGCCCAGAATCGGATCTCCTATAATTCGTTCAACTATAAAGACCTGCACTTTCCTGCATTCTCAGGGTTAAGATTTAAAAATTTAGTAGCCCAATAAGCCTTGTGCTCTAATTCCACCGGTAAGTGACAGGATTTTCCAAACACCAACCTAAAAGGTGACATTCCTATTGGTGTTTTAAAAGCTGTCCTATAAGCCCACAAAGCCTCATCCAACTTAAGATACCAATCTTTCCTAGATGCATTGACCATTTTCTCCAAGATTGCCTTTAATTCTCGGTTAGAAACCTCAACTTGCCCATTAGCTTGGGCATGATATGGGGTGGTTATTTTGTGCCTCACTCCGAATCTTTTCAATAAGGCTTTGAATTGGTGGTTGACAAAACGTTTCCCACCATCACTAATAATAGCTCTCGGGGCTCCATAGCGGGTGAATATATTCTTCCTTAAGAATTCTAAAACAACATTTGCATCGCAAGTCCTAGTGGCTATTGCTTCTACCCATTTACTCACATAATCAACTGCCACTAAGATATATTCAAACCTGTAAGAAATTGGAAAAGGCCCCATGAAATCTATCCCCCATACGTCAAACAATTCAACCTCAAGCATGTTAGTCAATGGCATCTCATCTCTCCTGGTTATGTTTCCCACCCTTTGACATCGATCACAGGTTTGGATGAACATTTTAACATCATGAAATAAAGTGGGCCAATAAAACCCAGAAGAAAGAATTTTCGATACCGTTCTGTTAGGGCCATGATGTCCACCAGCTTCCCCACTGTGACAGGCTTGCATGATTTCTACTTGCTCCTCCTTGGGAATGCACCTTCTGAGAACTTGATCAGCACATAGACGGAAGAGGTAAGGATCATCCCAGATGTAGTGCTTCGCATCAGCTTTCAGCTTTTTCCTTTGCTGTCATGTGAAGTCTCTTGGTATATAATCTCCTGCAAGAAAATTTGCAACATCAGCGAACCAAGGTAAAGAAACTCCACAAACAAATAATGCACAAATTCGTTCATCAGGGAATAAATCCGAAATCTCCCCTTTTTCAATATGATCATGCTCCATTCTAGACAGATGATCTGCTACATGGTTTTCTGCCCCCTTCTTGTCTTTAATCTCCAAATCGAACTCTTGCAATAGGAGTACCTATCTTATCAGTCTTGGCTTGGATTCCTTTTTGGCAAAGAGATGCCTTACTGCTGCGTGATCAGACCACACCACAATCTTTGCTCCCAATAGATATGGTCGAAATTTCTCAAATGCAAATACAATGGCAAGAAGCTCTTTTTCAGTTGTGGTATAATTGACTTGAGCTCCTGTTAGAGTATGGCTTGCATAATAAATAGCACAAAAGACTTTCTCTTGTCTTTGACCGAGCACTTGCTCCAACTGCAAAATCGCTCGCATCACACATTAGTTCAAAAGGCGAATTCCAATTCGGAGATATAATCACCGAAGCTGAAATAAGCTTTTGCTTCAATAATTCAAAGGCCAATAAACATTCATCATCAAAATCAAAAGGAGCATCTTTCATTAAAAAATTTGACAAAGGTTTCGCAATTTTTGAAAAATCCTTTATAAACCTTCTATAGAACCCTGCATGCCCTAGAAAACTCCTTACTCCCTTAACATTGGTCGGTGGTGGGAGCTTCTCTATAACCTCTATTTTTTCCTTGTCCACCTCAATTCGCTTCTCAAAAATCTTATGCCCCAAAATTATCCCTTCCCTCACCATAAAGTGGCACTTTTCCCAATTTAGCACTAAGTTGGTCTTTTTACACCTACTTAACACTAAGTCGAGATGCTCTAAGAAGCTCTCAAAGTCAAGCCCGTATATGGTGAAGTCATCCATGAATACCTCCATAAATTTTTCTATAAAATCATGGAAAATTGCCATCATGCACCGCTGAAATGTAGCCGGCGCATTACACAAGCCAAAAGGCATCCTCCTATAGGCAAAAGTGCCATAAGGGCAGGTAAAGGTGATTTTCTCCTGATCTTCAGGGGCTATGGGGACTTGCAGATATCCCGAATACCCGTCTAAAAAACAATAGAACCTATTACCTGCTAACCTTTCTAACATCTGATCAATAAATGGCAATGGGAAATGATCTTTTCTGGTGGCATGATTCAATCTCCTATAGTCTATGCACACCCTCCAACCCGTGACCGTCCTAGTGGGGATTAGTTCATCTAATTCATTTTTTACTACTGTCATCCCCCCTTTCTTAGGAACACATTGCACTGGGCTAACCCATTTGCTATCAAAAATTGGATAGATTATACCTAAATCAAGCAGTTTAAGTACCTCTTTCTTCACAACCTCTTGCATAGCTGGATTGAGTCGTCTTTGGGGTTGAGCGACCGGTTTGCAATCCTCCTCCATAAGAATTCGGTGTGTGCAGTAACTCGATTAATACCCTTCAAGTCCGCTGTCTCCCATCCTATTGCTTCTTTATGTTTTTTCAACACCTTGAGCAGCGTTTCCTCTTCAGTACCTATCAACAAGGAAGAAATAATCACTGGTTTTTCTTCTCTTTCTAAAAACACATACTTTAAATGAGAAGGAAGAGGTTTTAGTTCAGATTTTAATTCTCCCTCTTGCAAAGTGATTTTCTCTTGCTTTGAATTTTCCTCCTCGCAGTCTTTCATCACAGCTGCTATTAGTTCTTCTTTTACTCCATCCAACTCTTCATTTTCCAAGGAATGCATCAAACTCGAATTTATTGGATCACTTAGTAGTACTTTTTCTTGCACTTCCTCCACACATTCGTCGATTTTGTCCATGAAGTAGACTGACTCTTCTAGATCACTCGATGGATATTTCTGACACTTGTTCATATCTACTACCAGTTCTTCGTTGTTGAATCGAAGAGTAACCTTTTGCCCATGAACATCAATCAAAGCCTTTGCAGTATTCAAAAATGGTCTTCCCACAATGAGGGGTACTTTTCTGTCTTCCTCCATTTCCATGACTACAAAATCCACGGGAAAAATAAATTTTCCTACTTTTACCAACAAGTCCTCAATAACTCCCTTTGGCCTTCTCATCGATCTATCCGCAAGTTGAAGTCGCATTCCTGTTTCCTTGAGATCGCCTAAATTGAGTTTCCTGCACATAGAATAAGGCATTAAATTAATGCTCGCTCCTAGATCACATAGAGCATTTCCAACAAAAGTTTCACCAATTTTACAAGGTAGAGTAAAGCTACCTGGATCTTCCAATTTCTCCGGGATCTTGTTTGTTATAATTGCACTACAATTTTCAGTAAGTTGCACAGTTCCATACCCTTCTAATTTCTTTTTATTAGAACAAAGTTCTTTCATAAACTTAGCATAGTTGGGCATGTGTGCTAGAGCTTCAGCAAAAGGCAAATTAATATGCAATTTCTTAAACATTTCTAGAAACCTAGCCAATTGCTCATTCTTCTTCTCCTTCCTAGCTACAGCAGGAAATGGCAACCTATTGATATCAAGATCCTCTGTGTTTGGGTTCGCAATACTTTTTCCTTTGTCATTCCTTCGAGCATCCGTATCTACCTCTACTCTAGAGTTAGAACTACTTACCTTCCGTGTCGGTTCCTCCAAGTCAGTTGATAAAGTTGGTGATCTACCTCTTTCTTCCTCCCGTGCTGCTTCCTTGCCACTTCTCAAAGTGATTGCTTTGGCCTCTTCTTTGGGATTGCGGTCCACATTTGAAGGAAATGTCCCCGGTTGTCTGTTTGAAATGGAAGTTGCAAGTTGACCCAATTGAGTCTCCAAATTTCTCATTGAAGCATCCTGATTTCTGTTCCATTGCTCTTGAGATTTCCACCTTGAATCTTGACCCGCCATAAATTATTGTTGGCTATTCATGAAACTAGCAAACATTTCTTCTAAATTTGGCTTCTTTTCTTGAATGGGTGGTCGTGATTGAAATCCCGGTGGATGGTATGGTTGAGGATGATTAGAATTTTGCCCTTGATGGTGATGACTTGGTGGATAGGGTACTTGGTAGTGATTGGTGGCTTGTGGTTGGTGGGGCTGAGCTTGATTATGATAAGCATTTGAGTGGTAAGGTGCTCTTGGTTGTGGTTGAGAAGATGAAGCTTGTTGATTCCCATCCTTCCAAGAGAAATTTGGGTGATTTCTCCATCCCGGATTATATGAATTGCTGTAGGGATCATTCCTTCTAAAATCGCCCAATGCATTTACATCTCCTACCACTCCTCCTTCTTGGACAACTTGCTCACTTTCACACGGTCCACTCCCTTGATTTACTGCAGCCACATTTTGAACTTTCAAACCACTCAACTTTTTTTTTACCAATTCTAGCTGTGCTTTTAACAGTGCTACCTCATCCATATTGTGTAAACCTTGTCTCCTTGGAACTGATCTAGGGGCAGTCCATTGAGAATCATTTGCCGCCATCTCATCCAACAACTGAAAAGCGTCCTCAGGCAGCTTGTTCAAGAAAGACCCTGCCGATGCTGCATCCAATAATGACCTTGTTTGGGGTGTAACTCCAGCATAAAAGATGGTCATCAGTTGGTAGATAGCTATTTCATGATGTGGACAACTTCTCAATAATATTCTAAACCTCTCCCATGCCTCATGAAAAGGCTCTTCATTCATTTGATGGAAACTCATGATACTATTTCGGATATTTGCAGTCTTTGTTGGAGGAAAGAATCTCATTAAAAACTTTTCTTGCATTTGATCCCATGTCCATATTGACTGACGTGGTAACATTTGTAACCACTCTCTTGCCTTGCCAATCAATGTGAATGGAAACAGCTTCAACCTCACTGCATCCATACTAACACCCGGAATTTGAACAGTGTCACTCACTTCCAGAAATATGTCGATATGCTGGGCTGGATCCTCTACTTCTGAACCAGAGAACTGATTCCTCTGTACCATGGTAATGGTGGCTGGCTTGAGCTCAAATTGTACTCCTCTTAGTAATACAATTGTTCGGTGATCTTCATTCCACCTTGGCACAGCGTAGTCTCTTATGGTTCTTTGCCTAGGCATTTCTTCTCTTCTTGCCCCTGGCATTTGTTCATGTGCCCTCGGCACTTGTTCATTCTCGGGAGGAAACTCGTCAAGAGGACGATCGTGCTCCATCTCGTTATCTCTATTATCCCTCCTTCTTTGGTGTAGAGTCCTCTCGATTTCAGGATCAAAAGGGAGTAATTGCTCTTGTCTTGTTCTGTTCATGCACCAATTTCACCTGAAAAGAATAAAGAAAAACAAAATAAGGAAAAGAAAACACATACAAATAATAATCACAGTTTACTAACAACGCCAAAGTCCCCGGCAACGGCGCCAAAAACTTGTTGCGTCCCTAGCAAGTGCACTAGATCGACAAGTAATAAAGTGGGTTATAGTTAGGACCCTCAATATCGAACCCAAGGGAAATGTGTGTGTGTAGACTGTGAGGATTAATTGTATGCTAAAGAATTCCCAATTGTTGTGTGTATGAGTTGTTTGATTTATAAAATGTACTTTAAAGCTTAAGTATGTAAAGCAGAGAAATTTAAATTCAGTGTATTAAATTCTGAAAAATTAGCAAATGTAAATATCTATAGAAGTAAAGCGTCACTCGGATTCACTTATCCACCCCATACCCAAATGTGAATAAATTCTTACATAAAAGTATACATGAATGAACTCGGGATAACCCATCTTAACCCAAGTGTCCCATTCCGGAGCTAGCTATTCTAGTTGCTAAACGTCCCATTCCGGAGCCAGCCCAACAACTAGCCTAAACCTGGGTCTAAAATCCTAAGTTCGGTCTACAGTCCCATTCCGGAGCCAGGCAGCCCAAAACCCATCTATTTCACTCCCTACTCTAGTTTTAGAATCACAAATACCGCACACCCAAGAGTCCCATTCCGGAGCCATCCAAAATAGACAATATTCATGATAGAAAAACTGAGCTAAATCATTCATAAACTCCAATGTATTTGGCTCAATACCCATCAAGACATATGATAGAAACCATTCATCCATGGATACAAAATAACTTAATAAATCGAAAAATCAATGATAAACAAATAATTACTTGTGAAATAGACTATCCATTCATGTAAAAATAAATTTGAGTTCAATATTCACATTATGAGTAGGGGATTCAAAGATCCCCAAGCAACAAAAAGACTACTCACAATCCATAATCAAATGAAAAGAGAAAAAGATAGAAAAAACCCTGAAGTTCATGGTAAAGAAAACCCAGCTGACTCCAAGCCCTTCAATCTCTTTCTCCAAAGCTTTCAGGAAAAATGAGCTTCAAAATATGTAAATCTATGCTTGTAAACTCTATATCTATTTTTAATCTAAGTGTTTTTGTGTAAATCCTACTATTTTCAAGTATTTCTATGTATATTTGTGTGTAAAATAAACTAAGAACTTAAAGAGAGAAGAAAGAAACCCTAAAAACTGAAATTTTACCCAAAAAAAACTCCCTCCTCGTGAGATGCTTCTCCTCTTGCTTCTGTATTAAAAACTCCATAAGTCACGGTTACCAGCCCATCAAGTACAATCGCCATGCTGACCGTGACATGCTTCAAAACGGTGCGTTCTGACAGGATATATGGGTCACGGTTACTAGGAAATTCCTAGTAACCGTGAGGTACCTAAAAATCACAAAATCTGTCAAAAACTCTCAAAAATCACACAAAAGCTAGAATTAACTGAGAATCGGATAAATTATTAAATGCTAGTAAAAACAAAGCAAAAGATGCTAAAAGATCAATGAAACTAGACTCAAATTAAACTAAACTAAATACTGAAATTGAGTTATCACATTTTTTTTCCGTTTCAAATTAAAACTATAAAGCAAAATACATTGGTAGATATGGCGGTTGATCATGGATGCTACATTGATTAGAGCCAAAGCCTTTTATGCTTGGTCTCAGGTACATATTGAAATGATATATACTACCTTCTAATATAGTTTAAGGGATCTTCTTCTTCCTTATTACTATTATTGTTGTTATTTTTATGATTTGTATTTACTCTGCTTAGGTGGGTTTGCATTTCCTGTCCAAATTCAATGTGTTATTTACATCAAGCAATTTTATCAACATCTTGTAACTCATTTTGTTTTTACATCTCTTAAATATTGGTTATTATTGCGTTGTACTTTTTGCTGTTGATTGAAGATCATCATTTACTTCAATGGCTAAATTAAGAGGATTAACACCATCATTAAACTGCATAAAACAAGTATGAATTGTGATTTTTCTTTTTAGATATTGGCAAAAGGCATTTTAGTTAGGCCCTCAGCATTATTATGAGTATTAATTATCAAATATATTCCATAATAAATGACACTTACTTTTAATTTTGTATAAAGTATCAGTTATTTTATTTTATTTTATTTGTTATGAGCTTTAAAGTACTAATAGTTGAATGTGAAATGCAAACTAGGAATAATGATTATGCGGTTTAGAATGCTTAATATTAAAAAGGGAGCAAAAAATTATGTACTGACCATCTGATGTGTGGAATCTTACAAATTCCAATTTTAGCTAACTTGTAAACCTTTTTTATGGGCTGAATTATGATCCTTTATAGATTGATGACAATGAGAAGGTTACGATGATTGATTTTCCTCAAATGGTATCTGTCTCACATTGAAATGCTCAAATGTAAAAGTAAGATTATTGAAATCAATTCATTCGTTTTTGTCAATTTAACCAAGAATTAAGATATATTGTGTTTAAATTTGATTAAACCTAATCTCCATTGCTCATTTTGCAACTCCTTGGTTCTCTTAAGATACTTTTATATATCTACAGGTGCTACATCTTTCTCTATTGATGTAGTTGTGCACTAAAAGGCTTCTTGATTACTTGATGAACAAGAAATTGTCTGTTAAATATTTGTCATAGTATTTTCTATTGGTTGACAATAAGTTTCTATAATTAAAAGTTCACATTGAAATGAAATGTTGACATTGAAAAATAATAGTTATTTTTTGTAGAAAATCTATAATATTTTAGTGACGAAATAGCAATAAAAAAATCTGTCGCAAATTTTTTTTATAATAGTGGCTGATTTTACCAATGGAATTACAAATTTTTGTAGTTAAATGTTGAAACGAAAAATCAAGTTCTGTTGCTTAGTTCAGCAATGGAACTTCAAATTTCGTTGCAAAATTTAGCAACGAAAATTCAAATTCCCTTGCTAATTTTGACCGATTTACGGACACATACATTGGTTGGATTTTGCAACGGAATAAAATTTTCGTTGCTAAAAAATAGCAACCACTTGTTTTGTTGCTATTTTTCATTACTATTTGGGTATTTTCTTGTAGTGATAGAACTTCTTAAGAAAGAGTTGAGTAGTCTCAAGGTGCAGAATATTTCAATAGTTTTTCAAGAATGTGGAGGTTTTGATGGAGAAAATGTAGTGGGTGAGCCTAAGGTAAATGATGCTTACAGTTAAGGGAGTGGAGATGCCAATACAATCCATGACTTTAAAAGGAATGACCCCTATAGTAATCAGTATAATCCTGGTTGGAGGAATCACCCGAAATTTTCATAGAGAGATGAAAACCAAGCATCATCTTCAAACACCCAAGTAAGAGCTCCCTTCAAGCAAACTACAATTCACTCAGATAAACAAAATCTAGCTTACCATTAGACCTGCCAACCCCCACAAGGCCCTCTAAATTTCCAAGTACCTTATCGCCCTTCACAAGTACATCAAAACTTTCAACTACCTGGTTTTCAAGCAAGATTGCCACCACCTCAAGAGAAAAAGCAAAGTATAGAAGAGATGTTTACTAGTTTCATGACTCGTCAAACACAATTAATGTCTAGTAGGGATGTGAGGTGAAAAGCCAAAAAATAATGGAACCGAAATCAAGATGCTTCTACGAGGAATCTTGAGACTCAATTAAGGTAGTTGGCTAATTCCTTAACATGTAGAGCACAAAGGAAATTTCCATATAGTGTAGATAGAAATTCAAAAAAGGAAGCAAAGGCAATTTCATTACAGAGTGGTAAGCAGTTAGAAAATTCACAATCAAGTAAGTTCCCTTCGGTTGAAAAGGAACTAACAATGCAGGTAAGTAATTCTAACTCTAAAGTTATTGATGATATGAAACCTCCCAAGGATAAAGGTAAAGCCATTTTAAACTCAAATTCTACTTCAGTAGATGAATCTAAATTAATTTTTTCCTTCATTAGCTAGAAAAGAGAGAAATAATGAGCAATTAGAGAAATTATTGAACATATTTAAGAAATTGCATGTGAACTTACCATTTGCTGAATCTTTGTTTCATATGCCAAAGTATGCAAAATTTATGAAAGAATTATGCTCAAATAAAAAGAAGTTAGAGGAACTAAGGATGCTCTAATAGTCAAAAGTTGTAGTGTTTTAATTACCAACAAAATTCTAAAGAAATTAGAGGATCCAAGTAGTTTTATATTGCCCTGTGATTAAGGGATAATTTCATTGGAAGTGCACTGTGTGATCTTAAAGTGAGTATGTAACACCTAAAACCCGGACATTGGTATGAGCATCAAGGTGCCCTGACATTGGTATAAGCATCAAGGTGGCACTATCAGTAAAACTGTATTATCTTTTATATGGTCCACGAGTCAATTTATTGCATAGTATTTAAATCTAATTGAAATAAATATATTTGTGTTGAACGTTACTATTCATTTAGTAAGATTTTGGGCAACATGATGGCTATAAAATCATACCTACCCACCTATAAGTTCAAATAAAACACTCATAATAATTCACATCTCAACTGAACAACTTCTCCAATTCAACACCATTCACCAATCACATAGTTCATCCACATATTCATTACTGAATTCCACGGTCATCTATTGATACAAATCTTACCTTAATAAATCCATAATAAGTTTCATATACATAAAGTAATTACCCATGTCCGTAATTCAAAATAATGCACATATACTTTTAATCAACTAAATACAAAGTTTCATGTTCTAACTAATTACTACAAATACAATATCTTCCATTTTTCCTTCAAGTTCAAGTGTATGCCTAAGTCGAGTCTTTTCTCACTTTTATTTGTCTCCTACATGCAGTAAAAACAAACCACACGTTAAGCAACCTAATTGCTTAGTGTTAGATACAATACCATAGAATTTAACTACATGTATGCAAATTCCAAAATCTACTTAAAAGCAAAAACCTTAGTTTTCCACTTATTTACTTAAATATCCATATATATTATTACCTTATTTACATTTTTTTGTATCATTATCAATGTTTATTTGCCTATCTATATTATCACTATTATTATTTTCATATTAACAAATTTTAACTTCTAATTCCCACTTAAATCTCATACATCATATACCCATGTAATCAAATAATTTCAATATTATTCTTAAATTCATCTTTTTTAGCTAAATTTGTCATTTTTCTACATTTTCAACTTTTAAGTTTTGTTTCTTTTCATTTTACTCCTTATTTTCACTTCTTTAATCAAAATTACATTTTAATCCCTATTTTTCATAACTTTTTCACTTATTCACAATTTTAACCTTTTCTTATCAATTTAATTCATAACTTTGTTTTAGTACTCAATTTTCTATTCACTTTACCCTTTCTCTTCTCAACTACCTATTTGTGCTAAAGTTCCTTTTTTAGTCCAAATTCACATTTTTAACTTCTAAATTACCATTTCTCCCTCTCATAACTTATTTCTATCATTGCTCACTTTTTCCACAATTTACGAAAAAATTTCATTTTATTCTCTAAACTTTTGTTTTATTCTATTTTCACTAATTACTATAATAATTTTGCTCTTTTGTCCTATTTAACCGTTTATTGCATTTTTACCTTTCAATTTATGGTTTAGTCCTTATATTTTCTTCTCATAGTGGCAAATTACCATTTGACCCCTGCCAACTTTATTTTTATAATTTTTACTATTTACCCATCATAATTTAGTTTCACCACTTATTTACACTTTGCCACTACTTTTCCACTTATTTGTATTATTAGCCACTATTTAATCATGTAATTACATTTTGACATTTTTCATCCTTTAATTATATGATTGCCATTCATTTTCCTTTATTTGCACTTTTATCCCCAATTTATCGCTAAAATTACATACTTGCTTTTACTTTAATGTTGGTTTACATAATTACCACTTGTTTTCCTTTACTTACATATTTATCCTTGATTACCCATTTTTTAATCATAATTCTTTCATTTTTCATCATCATCATCATCATCATCGTTATCATATTATTATTATTATTATTATTATTATTATTATTATTATTATTATTATTATTATTTCTAGTAGTTTCCAAAGTAAATGAAACCCTTGAGTTAGACATGTGGGACATAGGCCCTATAAATCCAAAATAAGTTGAGGTGGCCACATGGAGGGCTCCTCAACCATATCATACTTGTAACACCCTATGTTTTTTCATGATTTCCATATATTGTATATAATTACCAATAGTGTTACATGATTACTATTCCTTTGATAAAAATTTCAGCAACATAATGGTTTGTAAACCACGCTGCCCAAACCTACAAATTGACAAAATAGCACTCCCAAAATACAACCTCTACCTCCAATACTCCAAACATTCATTGCACTTCTAAATTCAAACATCAATCCATATCGCAATGCAACTGCAAATTTCAAAATACATATGCTTAAACATGTATCCATATAATTAGTTTTTACAGTTTATTTGTATCCAACATAGAACATTAATTACTACATGTCATTATTTAAAATCTAATACATGAATTGTCTAATATTCATGTCCATAACGTATCACATGTACATGCCATTTCAATCATTCTTCATCGTGTCCTCAATTGCTTGTCCCTATGCGTAGTTAATAAACCACGAGTTATACAATAATGTTACCTAGTGATGGATACAACTACACAAAATATTATTTAAATAAATTTATTATTATTATTTAATTTTGTTTTGTTATTATTTTTATTTATCTGTCTGTATGTATATATTTTTCAAATTACTATTTAGTCCATATTGACTTTATGTTCTTATATGTTCACCTTCTTGCTGTTTGACCTTTGTTACTTATATTTTCAATATTAAATTACCTTTATGCCCCTATATTTTTATTTAATTACTTACTAGTGTTTGTCTTTCACTTAATTAATTATTTTACTTATTTCACCTTATCAGACCATTATTATGATCTCATCATATTTTATAAATTCAACCTGATTGAGCATACTATTTATGTAATTCAGCCTGATTGAGCATACTATTTATATAATTCAATTTTAATATTATTATAGATTTCCCTGCTTGTTGACTGAATAACATTTTGTTGTACTTAATTCCCTAATTTCTCTTAAATTTTTTCATCTTTTATGACATAGTCATTTAAGTCTTTAATTTTGTTAGAGAATATTTAAATCTCAATAGATTCTCAATATTATGTTTGAGTTCTATATTTCATTGAATTAATATTTAAGTCCCTTTTCTAGTCGACTGATTTTTTTTGTCGTCTCTTGGCTTGTAATCACTATTTTACTCTCTATTTCTCCTTTTTGATATTTTTTTGACATGAAATTATAATTCCTTTTTATTCTAGTCCCTAAATTTGCTTCATTGCCAAAATTATAGTTTCATCCCAACTTTTTTTACTTTTTTTATTAAATTACAAATTTACCTTGAATTTAGTAAATTTGTTCAAAACTCATTTTCTACTCTTCTTGTCTGCCAATTGTATTCTTTATTAACTGTTTTACTCTTATTTATTCTTTTCTATCTTTATTTCATTTTTACTCCTGAATTTACATTTAGTCTTAATTGTTTCTTCATCTTATGATAAATTACCATTTTACCCTTTTATGTTACTATTTGTTGGTTTAAATCAATTTCATCCTCTTATTGTCTTAATTTTACTATTTAATCCTTCTTATACTTATTTTCTTATTAATTTCCACATGATTCGTACTCAAATGTCAAATTACAATTTGGTCCTCAATGCTTTGTTATGTCTCTAGATTGTGCTAAATTATTCTAATGTCATCCTTTTTGGTTTCTTTTTGCTTTTATTCCTTTCTAAGTTCAATATTCACATTTTAGCTTAAACTTTTTCATGTGATGGTAAATTATAGTTTGGTCCTTAAACTTTACAACCTTTATGTTGGACCTTGTTTGACTTCTATTTTGACTCTTTTTGGTTCTTTTAACTTTTATTTTCTTCTAAGTGTAAAATTTACATTTTGGTCCTTATGTTTCCTCATGAAGTGGTAAATTATGTTTTGGTCCCTAAAATTTTCATTATTTATAATTTTGCCCTTTTCCACTTATTTAACTATTTTAACTTTTCTAATCACCTTATTGATGTTAAATTATGGTTTTACCCCTAATTTATTTTGTAATTATGTTTTTGCCCTTTTTGAATCTATTAATCATGTTTTTTACTTTACTTCATATTTAATCATATTTATGACTTCTTTTATGCCTAATTTACTTTTTGGTCCTTATTTTCTCGTGTAATTACAATTTTTCCCTTTTTGAATTATTAATTGTGTTTTTCACATTATTTCTTATTTAATTAACCTTATAGCGACCTACATGCATGTTTTACCATTTTGTCCTTATTTTCTCATATATTTACGACTTTATCCTTTATGAGATTATTAATCATATTTTATACATGATTTCTTATTATATCGACTTTAGGATATTCTTTTTTCTTAATTTATTATTTAATTTCTATTTTTCTTATATAATTACTATTTTACCCCTAATGATGACTAGTGGAAATCCTTTAGCCGGATACGTGTGACGAGAACTATATGACTGTCTAAATGTATTTTCTGTCTGTATGTGAGTCTTCAAAGTTGTATGTGTATACTATATGACTTTATAAGAGAGAAGACTACCTAAGGGTAGTCAATTTTCGATAATAGCTTACTGTATGATTCTACCGTGGTATATAGGTCCCTATGGCTAGCCAGTACATCTTAATGTCTTAGATTACCCATTTTACACTAAGGGTAACTAATTATTTTGCATGATGTTATATTTTTACATCATTTTTCATATTGTTACCGTTATGTATCATATCATATATTTTTATTTTTCATGCATTCATCAATATTCCATACAGAATCTTAGCATAAATGATAAGTAACATCTATATATGATGAAAATGTGACATTAACATAAGGTATATAATTTGGCCTGACTAACAATTTAGGCATACCATGTATTTTCTTCTTCCTTTTCATGTCATATATGTTCCTAAGTTCACTTTATGTGTTTATATGCTATTATACATTCATGGGCCCTTTTTATTTATTGGTTACACATGTGTACTTTATTATGTTTACATGATGACTATTAAGTCTATGTACTATTTTATGTTCCAATCATTTGTATAATACTTATTCAAGTTGCATACACACATTGCATGCCCAATGTACCAATTATCATTCAATTGTCATTATGTTCATTATATTACATAATTTGGCCAAGACTTCTTCCCATACTTCCATCATGGTTTTTCTTATTTTATCATACTTTACATGTTTAAGTAATTTTTTAGACTTTTATGCATTAATATAAATAAATTTTTCATTGATAATCTTTAGTTATATAATTTTACATCATTATGTACACATATTTAACATTATGTTCAGATACTTATTTAAGCTCCAATTAGTCAAATTATGTTCCTCAAATCTAATATAACACATTTTAAGCTTAAATTGCTAATTAACATCAATTTATCATTTTATACTTCATTATGTACAATTTGGCCATAACTTATACTCTCACCTAATACTTGTTTTCTTTTTAATTTCATGTTTATTTCATGCTAATTCATCATTTTACTAAGTTATCTTGAATTATTTCCCATTATTCTTTAAATTTATATAGTTACATAATGTGAATTTCATGCAAAAATTCAAAAATTAAATGAAATAGAGTGTAGTTTGTATCCACTAACCTTTTGGTAGCTTGAAATCCCTTATTCTTCTCTTTTCCTTCATTTTTCCTCCTTGATTTCCTCTTTTGGCAAAAAATATGGAGGATAAATTAGTGAGCTTATGTTTTGAATTTTAACATATAATTGCTACTAAATAATCCTAATAAGGATGCTTTACAAGTTTATAACAAAATTTCCAATTAGTTATACCAAAAACTCAAGAATCTACCTTCTTAAGGTTACTTTCTCTCACTTGAAATCCTCCACTTCCAAGCTTCCTTGAGCTCTTAGCTGATTTCCATCTTAAAGAGGATGCTTTCTAGTATGTATGGGTGAAATTTGGGCTCAAGATATGAGGTGAGGTGAGAGAAATGAAGAAAAAATTATAGAAATGGTGGAGAAAGGGTTGGTTCGAGTTTTTCAAGAAAAAGGGGGGAAGATGGCAAATTTTTGAGTAAAATTATAGATGATTCTAGACCCCTCTAATTTGCCCTTAATTCCACCAAAGCTAAGGTCAAGATTCCTCTATTTACTGTTTGATCTAAAGGCTTATATTTTTAAGCCACTTGTCACCATTTCATGGGTCCCTACACCTCATTAGGCTATACTGCTACATTAGGTGATTATGGATCATTTATAATGACATTTATGTCCTTAGATATTTTAAATATGGCAATTAAGCCCATTAATTTATCTAATCTCTGTTTGTCACCATTTTTTCATCATTTTTTTTCAGAAATTGATGTTTTAATTATTAGAATTCGGTAAAATTATTTCCCACATGTGATAGCTTATGAAAAAGCACGTGTTTAAAATTTCATCTCATTCTAACATCATTTCGGTATACTTCCGGCTCTATAGGTAATTTCAGCCCATTCGAAATTTAAAATTCTAAAATTGTCAAAAAAATTATTTTCCACTTCCACTAGCTTATGCTATTTCTGACATTTCTATATGATCGAAATAATTTTTGGAGCTTTGTAGCATATTTCTAAGTTCGGTCAAACTTTTGGTCAACCCTTTTCTAGTACCAAGTAAAGTCTTCTGTTTGATTTGAGAGCCTATTTAACCTCAATTTCATCTTAAATTGTACCATTGAACTCAATTTAATACCTATTTTCTTATTCCAGTATTAACTCAAACTGCCCGCTAGGTCATCCATCCTTGAATTTTCCTAGCCTGAGCACGTTTAACCTTTATACGCTTTTATGCTTTCCTATACTGTACTATTGTAATTACTTTGAAAACTACCACAGGGTTACTGTTCATGCTCTAAAACATACCATGCATGCTAGATACATATTTTAGGGTGTTATAGTGCTACTCATTTTTCCTTTCATTTTTTTCTCAACTTTTCTCATATTTATAGGGTGGATCCGCATTTGGTCCACTCATTCGAGTCGCTATAACTCACTATTCCTGTGAATGTCCTTATGGCTAGCCATTGTATCCTATGCCTCTAACTTCGCTACTAAATACTAAGGGAAAAACTATTTTCGCAGTTTCAAAGTGAAATATGAATTATTCTCATATTTTCACAGTGGGTCTTATTTCACATAATTTATTATCATCAATTACTACTTTTCATCACTTAATATTAGTCTTATCAACAAATTCACATCACTAACCATTATATACATATGGACATCATATGCCCTTTCCATACATATGCTTTTATCATATCAAACTAACATTTACATGCTTATTTATTCCCCTCATGCCTTTATTTGGCAATACACATCAAATATTCCTAATTTATATAGATATTCATCATTTGGCCCATATGGTATATTCATTATACACATTAATTTCTGATGTTTCATTATCATATTTACGCTTATGTATACATTTCAAGCTTTCATTTGTCATTTTATATCTAACAACCATGGTTGCACTTATTAGTATTATTCGATCAAGATTTGTTTCACGTATCATTCCTGTTCTTTTATCACATTTAAGTCCAAGTCTTATTTAGGTGACTCAAGTTTATATTTTTACTATAAATTCATCAAAGTTCACTTAAATTCGACTTATTACTTTAAGTATATGGTTCAGCTACTTTAGATTCACAGGCACCATAATTATTCCATTCCAATAACAATTCCATAATCATATTGAAGACCTCTTAAGCATATATCTTCCATTATATTGATTAAATTCTTATTTACATTTAAGCTTTCCTTGAATTACATAATCTTTATCAAAATTGAATATCATAATACAATTATAATTTTACTCATTTAATTACTTCATACTTTCTCTTAAGCTTATTTAATCATATTCTTAACATGTAATTGATTTAATCACTTAAATGCTAAATTTTCCTAAGGTTCCATAATTGTCACTAAGATTAAATGTGAATATATATGCCTTTTTTCTACCTTATAAACCTTCCAAATTATTTATTTTCCTTCTAATTCCATCAATTTACAATCAATTAAATTTTCACTCATCAAATTCATACAATTTTCAATACTTACATAACCTAATTAACATGAAATAAAATGTTATTTGTATCCACTGGCCTTAAATATGCTTGAATCCATCAAATTCTCTTCCTTCCTTCCTTTTTCCTTTTTTCACTTTTCTCTTTCTCCTATTTCGTTTAGATTTTCTCCAACATGAATTCTCTAATTTTCCAAGCTCTTTCCTTCATCAATTACTTGAACAAGATGGAGAGGAGGTCAAATATGTAATTAGGGGTGTAATTTAGGGTAGAAACTAGAAGAAATTCTATATTTGGAAGCTTGAAAAAAGACAAAAATGGTGGGAGAACTATATGGTTCCATAAGGGAGAAGAGCCAATGTGACTTCTTTAGAGAAATCTACAGGAAATATAATTTTTTTGATATTTATATACCCAAATGGATGGTTAGGATTGCTTGGTAACTATTTAATCCAAAAGTGCACATTATGCCACTTGTCACACTCTTATTAATTCCTACTCATCTCAATCTCATCCCATAGGTGAGTACTACCTATAGACACTAGGTCCTAAGGTAGCCCAAATCAGAGTTAATCGATGAGGGAGCATTATTCATATTATGGACAGAGAATGAAAACTTTGAGTCTTATCTTTGATTTCCACAAAGTTTTTTAAGGTTTTTATTGGGTTTTGTCCTTTTGCTTTTTTCTAGAGCTAAAATGGAGTTTTAATGGCAAAAATCACCTTTTTTTTCATTGATAGATAGGTTTCCTACACTGTCTGTCTATGATAGACACCCTATAACAGACAACTGCTCATCTCTCACTGGCCATTTGTGATAAACACCTTGCCCATCTATCGTATGATTTTCAGATTTACTTCCTACAATTTTTGAACAAGCAAAGGGGGTTTTTTAGGTAAATTTTTTCTCAAATCTGATATGATCTTTGAAGATCAAATCAGGATTTTAAACCATAAAAATAAGAGTTTTAAGGGGATTGAAATCTTTAAAAATAAGAGTTTTAATAGGACTCAAGACCTCTTTCAAATAAATAGGAAAAAACCCTAAGGTTTGGGGGGACTTTCTTCTTCTTTTTCTTCTTCTTATTTAGGTGGCTAAGGAAAAAAGGAAGTTTTCTTATTGATTTTTTTAGAGCTAGCCATCCTTTTTGATGGATAAAAAATTTGATTTTTATCTCTTTAAAAAGGGAGAAAATATTTTCAATTTTTTTTGGGAAAAATTATTCTTTTTATAGAATAACAATATTTTCCTTCTTTTCATAAATTATGGAAATCAATTGGAGATAAACTTGGAGCACAATTATATAAATTTCTAAAAAAGTTATTGAGGATAATATTTTAGGCTTTTATTCTACTGTTATTTTCATAATAAATTATTTTCCATATAGATACATCAATTTATTATGTGAAAGTGCTATGTATTTGTTTTTATTTTTTATGCCATGATTATTTTAATTAAATGTTATTTCAGTATTTTGTTATGGATATTCTATATGATAACACGAGTAGAATGGCATGAATAAGTTTTTGATCTTCTATTGATGCATATTTATATTTCTTGATTAAATTTTCTTTTGCATGTTAATTACTATTGTCCCATGTTTCAAATATGTTTTGATGTTTTAGAATTGGATTTGGAATGATTAAAGTATAGGTTAGGTAATAAAAATTAGCCTTATGGGATTTCATTACATTTACTACTTTTTGTATCATGTCTATTTGTTGCACGACAGATGGAAAGAAGGCCTCACTGACGACTATCGATCATGGTGACTAAAGGGACTTAGCAAGACCTTCTTTTTGTCTTGTCACCCTTGCTTCCTTGGCCATCCCTTATGTATGTTTGGCCATTTGTGACCTTATTTCTAGCCTTTTGTTCATATTTTGACTTTAATTTTCATATCAAGATCATTTGCATGTTTGGTTATATTTTGCATATCATTTTGATTCTTTTTCATGCATTTCTACATTTTGCTTGTTTAATGTTTTTTTTAGTCTATAATGCATATCCATTTATTTTAATTTTAATATTTAATTTATTTGTCATAAATGCTAAGCTTTTATTCTCTTATGAGTAACTAACTTTACTTGTGTGGACTTTTGTAGACCATAAAAGGTGTGCATTACCATTGGACCTTACTTCCTGCACCTTATTTATTTATTTATTTCTCTTTATTCATTTAGATTTATCTCCTTTGTATTTTATTTGATTATCTAATGTATTATTTTTTTAGGAATTGTGATAGGTAGTAAAAAAGATGGTTTTTCACATTTTGAACTAAAATTCATTTAAATCATTTTTATTAATCAAATTGGGATTTTCTTAATAAAAATAGACCAATGTCTAACTTTTAACCCAAAAATTCACACATAATAGAGAGTTATATTTTCATCTAATTGTGATCACTCATCCCATGTTTTCTAAACCTTAACAAGGACCCTTTACCTATTTTTTGTAAATATGCATAAGGGAACTAGTATTCCCAAACTTAATGAATAGCTCGATTTATGTATGTATTTTATCCTTTCTATTAGAGAATTTGCTTTTTGTAATAGTATAAGTTAAGGAGTTATTCATTTTATTTACTTGCTTTATTTACTACTTTATTAAATTGATTGAAATATTTATTTTTTTTCACAATGAATCATGTAAGAAGGGAGGTAGTGGATTAATAAATAAAAAACTATTTATAAACAACACCTAACTAAGATGCCAAGTATAAGTGATGGCCCAAGCACCAATCTATGTTTAGGCATTAAAAGGTTGAGATTTATTTTCCAACATTATGTTGGGTGGAAACTTCATGATACCTACCTCTTTGAGCCCACATTAATGTCTTCATAGGCTGACCGTCAAAAATAATTTGGGCTTAACCCTTTTTATAGTGAAGTAGCAAGTTTATGAATTATAGTGAGCCTCATCTGGTTTTTGTCTTTAAAAGCAGGCCTTTGAGAACCAAACTAGATATTGAGTGGCCTCTAGCGTGCATCACACTACCCTATGGGTGAGTACTACCTCATGGGTGTGAGTGAGTCACAATTTAACCTGAGTAGCCGAAATTACATCCATTTGTCTCTATTTCACCAATTTTAATGTTATTATTACTAGATTTCAATGAAAAGTTGGTCCAAAATATATTCAAATATTAAGGAGGCTATGGTTAAAATTTTGAGTAAATCGAAGTTCGTTTCGATAGTTTTGTAAGCTTGAAGGTAAAATTAATGGTTCGAAACCTAATTTTTTAAAGTTACTCAAAAATTCATTTTTTTTTTGTTTTGAAAATTCATTTGGACTATTTCTACTGGTTTTATGCAATGAAAATAATTTTTTGAGATTAGTAGAATATTTTTTGTGCTAGTCAAAGTTTGTTTAGCCCTTTTAACGGTCCAAGTAAATTTTTTCACGGTGTCTTTTAAAGGCCTATTTGATTTCAATTTTAGCTCAACTTATACCACCGAACTCAAAATAATTTATAATTTCCAATGGTAGAAAGAAATTTTTGTAGATTTTGAGCGATACTACTCACCCTGATGTCACTATTCACAGCTCGAAAAGCGCTAATCAAAAAAATTGAAAATTGTGCCATTAAAATTCTCTCCCACTAATAAAAATTTCATCCTCGAAATTTATTTAGACCTAATAACTGAGGATACTATAAACTATTGCTTCTACATGCTACGAAACTTCATATGAACCAATAAATCTAGAGCTCAATTTACTTTTCTTATCAAATCTGAAAATTTTGTTTCATAGAAAAGCTTCAAAGAGCACTTTATCACCCACATTAAATTTTTATGTCTCTTCCCCTCCAAATTAAAATATGTATTCTACTTGACAGGACTTTTCTCCAACCAATCTAACATTCTCTGAGTTTCGTTGATTATGCCTAGCCCCACTATCTATTTTCACAATGCATTACCCAACATAAAAGGGTTCTATATTTTCTTCCATATAAGGCTTAATATTATTATATTCAAACTTTACCAATGGGTGCCTCACACAATGGTTACTATTGTGTGTTTCTATCAAAGTGTTCCTCTTCAACTCTATATTGTCTAGTACAGGGATTTAGTTTCCTCATAACATAAACAACCATTGTTACTAAGAGAAAATTCACTCTCTCTTCCTTCATGTCGTTAAGTATTGATAAAAGCTAGCTCATCATCTTGCTTTTTAGTAGCATTTACTAGTTGTAACCAAATAAACTTGAGTTACTTTTTAACTATGATCGCTTTATTTTTTGCTATTGCTAACCTAACATGTATAGCCCTCATATCTACTAGATGTTTCCTACTAAGTGCATTAGCCCATGCATTTAACCCTATCCGGGTGAAAATTAGTCAAACAATCGTAATCTTTGATAAATTTTAACTTCCATCTCTATTCCATATCAATCTTCTTTTATGTAGACAATTATCTTTTTATTATATAGTTTGGTGTGATTTATGAAATAATTTGGAATTTTGGGGTAACGATAAAAGAATTTTGGAAAATAGGGAGTTAAAAAATGGCAGGCATGTTTGCCATTTTCTGATAGAGTAGACCTTACCTACAAATGCCATTTTTTCTACAAAAAATGGCACTTATGTGTGCCATTTTTTTAACACAAAACATGATGTTGTATTAAAGATGTATGGCCATTTTTTGGATTCAAACCGGTAAAAGATGGTGGGACTTACTAATGTTAAAAATTAGGACAAGTGATGTTTTCCATTTTTTAAATCTTGATGGTTGAAATAAATGTAACCCTTCTTTTGTTTGTAGAGGGTCTTGTTTATTGGGATATATCCATCCCATATGATCTTCTGCTACCAATTCCATTCTAGCCTAATTATTCTCACTTCAAACTTTAATAGTGAAAAAGTAAAAACAAGATGGATTGGTTACGAACAAATTAGGCACTTGAAGGTTAGTGGCTATCCCAATCCAAAAGACAAAAGAAAACAAGTCATAGAATTCTTTTGGCGTCTCACCTAAAACCAATTTCAATGGGATTAAAACTCAATAAACCACCACTACATCTAATATTCTGTAATAAATCATTACTATAATTTTGAGAATGGCATTCAAACAAGGCCTTCTCTTTTTGCCATTTGCAAATTGTAAGACCTAACAGTGCAAGCTCACCTACTTTAAATAAACACAAGACCATCTAAACATTCTTATATTCCACGTGTGCATCCAGAAGCTACGAGTCTCATCTTCTTTATCTAAAATAGTGTTTACGAGAATCAGTCCAGCTCTACTACATTAGTAGTCTAATTAGCAATTTTAATACCCATTACATACATTAATTTGACTTTAAATAAAAGCCCAACTTAATGCCCAATACACTATTTAAATATTTTAAGCCTAATGCTTTTTGTGCGATCCTATAGGTCCATTTAATATTGGCAATGAATTAATAAATTAATTCAAAGTCTATATATATTCTCTAGCAAGATATTATAACATTCCAAATTAAATGAAAATGCAAATGACATTTAGTGACCTAATGAAATTTTGCTTAGTCCCTTACCCATAAATATCAGAATTAATATAAGGCATGGAACTAGTCATCCTTATATATACTAATTCCTTTCTTGATATTCCAATGACACTGAAGTCTTAGATAAATAATGGTTTCTCATTATTTCATCTCGGTATGGCCATACACATCTCAATTCACTTATCAAATGGCCGATGATATTTTATCTCTTATTGAGAGGGGTAATCCCTTCACTTCTCTCATGCTCTCTAACATGAATTAGTGCATACCCAAGCATACCAATACTTGTCACCTTGTTACTAGTACGTTAGGTGTATGTTAAAGTACACAGTAATTCATAAAGAGTTTTATAGAGATTTCAGGTCTAAGAACTCTGATGCAAACCTTGCACATGAGAAACACTTATGACCTGTACCATGCAATGTTCTAATGAATGGATCGAATCCAGATACGATGTTCTAAACGTGTATCTATGATCTCTGATTGACACTCTAGTCCTTATGATTCGTAAGACAGAACTCAACTTATCAGAGAGAGTATACTAGTCTTAATTCATTTGTTATTCCCATAACTATGACTGACTAGGGATATTTAGAATGAAGTCTCAATTGTTTCAAGGTCGTACAACCATGTGCCTCACACATGATAACTTAAACTGAAAAAACATTATAGGATGGTTTTATCAATTGATATGCACAGGAATACAATAATAGATAAAACAAATGCCTTATTTATTAACTTAAGAAATGTTAATACAAATGTTACCAACACGTTGACACATATCACATAAAAATACAAACGACTTGACATCATTAAAAAGGGAAGGCTAAAAAAAACTTGACTGCAGGATTTTAGCTACTGTTTGATTCAATTCATGATGATTGCCTGCTTTTTTTGTATGGCATGACGTCATGATTTCATACTGCTCCTCCTTTGAAATGCAAAATCTTAAGATCTAATTTAGGCATAACTTGAACAAATAAGGATCATTCTATAATTAGTGGCTTGCATCCGCTTTAAGCTTCTTTTTTTACTGCCATGTATATTCCTTCTTTAGAACCTCCTGCAAGATTGTTAGCAATTTTAATGTACTAAGGAATGGACATAACAACTGAAAATATTGCACGAATGCACTCATCAGGAAATCAATCAAGGATTTATCCCTTCTCAACATGTTCACAATCTAATGTTGATAGATGATCAACCACAAAGTTTTTAGCTCCCATTTTAGCTTTGATTTTCACATCAAATTCTTGCAATAGCAGCACCTATCGTATCAATCTTGACTTAGAATCCTTTTTAGCAAAGAGATGCCTTAATACTACATGATTTACCATACTACCACCTTAGCACCAAGAAGATAAGGTCTAAACTTCTCAAAGGTGAACACCGTTGCTAGAAACTCCTTCTTCATGATTTTGTAATTTACTTGGGCTTCGATGAGGATATGTTTCACATAGTAAATAGTGTGAAAAATCTTGTCTTTTTGCAGCCTAAACACAGCTGCAACAGAAAAATTATTGGCATCGCGCATAATATCAAAGGGTAGCTCCCAATTTGGTGATGTAATTATAAGGAATGAATTTAATTTCTTCTTCAAAGTATTAAAGTCCTACACACGCTCATTAGAAAAATTAAATGCAGCATTCTTTATTAAAAAAATTAGAAAAGGGCTTTACAATTTTTCAAAATCAATAATAAAATGATAGTAAAATCCTGTATGCCCTAAGAAACTCCAACACCCTTAACATTTAATAGAGAGGGAAGTTTTTCAATAACTTCCATTTTGTCCTTATCCACCTTAATTCCCTATTTGAAATCTTATAGCTAAGAACTATTCCCTTACATACCATAAAATGGCACTTCTCCTAATCAAGCACTAAATTAATGGCCTTACAACATCCAAAAACCATATCTAGATTGGTTAGACAACTCTCAAAGTCTTTCCCATGAATGGTAAAATCATCTGTGAACAATTTCATGAATTTTTTGATAAAATCATGAAAGATGGCCATTATACACCGCTGAAATGTAGCTGGCATGCATAGCCCTAAGACCGAATGCTCTCAAATAAGCTTCGTGTATATTTGGATACAACTGTTTCGTTAAAGGATCTGCTACATTGTTTTTACTTGCTATCTTGCTAATCTTGATGTCCCCATAATCAATGATCTCTCTGATCAAGTGGTACCTCCTGAGTATGTGTTTGGATTTCTGGTGTGATCGGGGCTCCTTGGCCTGTGTGATGGCCTCTTTGTTGTCACAGAAAATTTCTAATGGATCTAGGATGCTTGGGACCACTCTTAATCCAAAAATGGAATTTCTAATCCAAATAGCCTCCTTTACAGCCTCACTTGCTGCAAAATACTTAGATTCTATAGTTGAGTCAGCAACGGTCTCTTGCTTTGAGCTTCTCTAGTTGACAGCACCACCATTCAGATAAAAACAAAACCAGATTGCAATCTTGAGTCCTGAGTGCTAGTCTAAAAAGTAGCATCAGCATAACCTTGTATGATGAGCTCTTCTTAACCACCATACACCAAGAAGTGATCCTTAGTCCTTTGTAGGTACTTAAGAATCCCCTTTACAGTAGACCAATGCTTCTCACCAGGGTCTTGCTAAAACCTACTGGTTATACTCTGTGCATGAGCATTATCCAACCTACTATATAACATAGCATACATGATAGATCCAATAGCAGATGCATATGGGATTCTACTCATGTTGTCCCTCTCCTTTTAGTTTTAGGACATTGTTCTTTAGTCAAAGGAACTCCCAAAGCCAAAGGTATGTACCCTTTCTTTGAGTCTCCCATACTAAAATGCTTTAGTACTTTGTCTATGTACTTTTCTTGACTTAATCCCAAAAGCCGATTCGATCTATCTCTATAGATTCGAATACCAAGTATTGTCTCGGCTTCACTTAAGTCTTTCATTGAGAAACACTTCCCCAACCATTGCTTAACCTTTTGCAATGTTGAAATGTCATTCCCAATAAGAAGGATGTCATCCACATATAGGACTAGAAACACTTTTATGCTCCTACCAACCTTCTTATACACACAACGCTCATCTTCATTTTTTATGAAGTCAAATTCTTTGATAGCTTCATCAAAATGGAGATTCCAACTCCGGGATGCTTTCTTTAATCTATAAATTGATTTTTGAAGCTTGCAAACTTTATTAGCATGCTTGGGATTGACAAAACCCTTAGGCTGTGTCATATACACATCCTCAAGTAGATTTCCATTGAGGAAAGCAGTTTTGACATCTATTTACCATATCTCATAGTCATGATATGCAGCTATGGTAAGCAAGATCTTAATGGACTTGAGCATGACTACAGGCGAAAAAGGTCTCATTAAAGTCTACAATATGAGTTCGTCAAAAACCTTTTGCTACTAGTTTATCTTTATAGGTCTTGTCAGCTTTGAGTGTAAATAGCCACTTACATTCAATTACCTTAGCACCTTCCAATAGATCAACCAAGGTCCAAACCTGGTTATCGTACATTGATTGCATCTCAGATTTCATTGATTTAGGCCAATTTTCCAAGTCAGGGCTCTCAAT